>VZTE01001857.1:2101330-2111580 GCA_013397775.1 Eulacestoma nigropectus
CTAGAAAATGGTTCTTTTTAATAAAATTAAGTGATTTATTTCCAAGAAGGCAGTTCTCTGCTCCTTAAAGGGACTAAGCAGTTACCCAGAGATGATTTCCCATCGTGCACAAGCTGCAGCTGCCACATGGCTCTGTGATAGGGGCTCCCACCCCTGGGAATAACCTGGCTGCAGAGCAATCATTAATTGCTTTCTGGCACAAGCACTATCTTGTTCTTGCTTGTAGTTCAGGGACAATTCAACTCACACACGCATATATTGGCATGAAGAAAATGCCAACTGCTCTTTTTTCCAGCAAAACAGTGACATAATTGTCAAGCTGATGGAAAACAAAAGCTTCCTCCTAATTTATTTGTTATTAAACAAAGAAAGAAAAAATCTGCTGTTTAACTAAGGAACACTTTCCACACTTTGCTGGAAAAACAGCTAAAATTTAACGCTGGGACAATTCATGACCAAGTTGTTGAAATATGTGTCATATGAATCTTCATGAATCCTTTCTTTCCAAAATGCAAACTGCTAATTTCTTCTTGATCCTATTGGATTACAGATATTTAACCTAAGCAGAGCTTTCATGTAGGGTTCATTTTATATTATAGTTTTGTCAAAATTACAATTACAGGTCACTTTATATACAGCATAACATCAAATTATAGGAATATTTCTTACTTTAGGCTACTTTATGCTTTCTCTTAAAGAAGAAAAGAAAATATTATCTTTTTTTTTCTTATGATAACTTATGTTTGACAGCTTTATCTTTGATTTGACCTGAGGATTTCAGTACCTGACCAGAAAGTTTTGGGAATCAAACTCACATTGCTGCCCAGTGTAGTGCACAGCAAGGAAGATGGAGAGACCAGAAATCACATTTCCACTTGTGTTGAGATGAATATTTGAAGGACAAGGCTGCTGCTGACTGCAAATAGTGAAGCCTGCAGGATTTCTTCCAGAAACAAATTGAAGTATGTCCAGCAAAATATTAATTAGCAGCTGGAAAAGAATACTGGGAGGGTTATGGTAGTGATTAACTGTTTAGCTTATTAAATTATTTTCCTAGCGTGTGATTTTTTCCACAGAAATAAATTACTTTGGGTATATAGCTTGTGCTTATGTGAGGAAAGAAGAAGGTATTTTTCTAAGACAGCAGAAGGATTTTCTTCTGTATTTCTAAGGAAAGTAATAGTGAGGATCCATCAACACTTGAGAACTGCCTGGAAGAAAATAGATAATTATAGACTTCATTATGCTTTCAAACAGGCAAGCAAATTTTTAAATCAGACCTTTAAAACCACAGGAGTGTGCAAATGCAGGGAAAAATTTTGCGAGGAGCACCAATTTTCTGATCAATCAACACTTGCAATAAAAAACCAGGATTGTGTTCTTAGAGGCTTAGTGAATATTTTTTCATCAAACTGAGGATTTTAATAAAGCAGAGATGGAATTCCATGTATGAAACCTTCCAGTCACAACCAAACTCCAGGCTGGACATCAAACTGAGGAGCTACATAAAACTGAGGCACGAAGATAAGTGAAGAAGTGGAACCAGGCTGCATAAAATTGCAATTAATCCAAAGATTGGCTTCCAAACAATGTAAGCCCCTTTCCATCAGGCTGTTTCTAGCATGGGGCAACCTCTCCAAAGGAGTCAGCTCCTCAGGAGGTCAAGCATTCACACCTGCAAGGGGATATTCTGTTCCTTAGTGTTTTCTTCTAATGGTTGCAACACACTTCATTACACATTGAAGTTTCATCTTGCCTGTGAAAACCAATGCAATTAATGCTTTCTCAGTAATCAGGACATAACGACTCTCCTGGTGAAGCAGGTCATATTATGAGTATTTAGCTTTTCATTAGGGAGATTTCAGTGTAGCCTGTCCTTTTCAACTTCATGATTTAGCAGGAGGAATAGATTAGCTGGAACAACTTGCCACCTTCAGCTGTTACCACCTTCAAACTTCCAAATACATTCCTGCCACGGGGGACATCCTGCATCTTTGCAAAGCCCACATTACTGATTATTTTTATCTTTCTGAGCTTGGTAATGTGGCCATAGTGACTTGGGGACCTGCCTCTCCATGACCCAGGTGCAAGGATGGGTCCTGGTCGTGCAGTTGGCTCTTTAATCCCCTGCAACTGTGTTTTCCCTTCATTCTGTGTTGAGGAAGAGTGACCCTTTTCAAGATGTGCTAAGAAATAATCATAAGTTGGCTGAAGAGCACTATAAAAAGTAATAATGTTTGGGCTTGCTGAGCTGGGCAGAAGAGCTCACCACTGCTGCAGCTTCATTTTGGAGTCCAAGGCACCGAGAGGGATTGAGAGGGATGAGTCAGTGCCCGTGCTGGGTGTTAGAGCATTACAGAGCGCTGAGTAACTCACTCCTGCTGAGATGGAGGACACAGGAAACACAACTGTGTTGGTTCAACTGCAACACACAACAGCTCTGTGGCAGGACACCCTTTTAAAGCAGCCTTTACCTGTTTTATAATCCTGCTGAGGCCTGCTATTGGCAACATTAGTCCATACTTGCACTCTTCTGCTGTTGCTGTAATGAAAGGTGGAATTTAAGCTTCAATGAGGACAGAAAATTAGGCTAACTCTTATGACGGGAACTCTCTACCTGCTCACCTGTCCATGGGTGAAACACTAGAGAAGCCTGTTCTTCCTCCAGTGATATCATTTGGTGCAAGATAGGCCAAACAAAAAAGCATCTAAAATATGTTCACACAGATGGTGATATTGGTATAATTTTACCAGTTACTTTTATGCACATGTAGACAGACTTAGAAGAACAGGCCTTAATCAATGACAGTTTAAGTGATGAGATTCATGCCTTTTTTAAATATGTGTCTAAAACAGGTATGTTGTTTCTGTTTCAGTCCTCCTTAGTACTGTCTATAATCATGTCCCTATTAAAATGATACTTTTAGGGACTATTTATTTGACAGACTCTCAAGTATTCATTACCTTAATTACCTACTATAAATTACCCATGATACTCTATCCTTGTTTGGCACAAGTTTGTCATCACTCAGGTGCTAATCACCAAATCTTAATCCTTTGCTAGTTTTTTATGGATTTTCAGAGGAAAAATTAAAGGAGAATCTTAAATATGTCTGTTCCCTAATTTGTCTTTTAACATCAATGCATCCATTCTGCCTCTGGAGCGCTTCAGCAGATGGTGTCAGGCTGCAGAGCCAGGAATTGTCTGCCTGTGCTGCTGGCAGGTGACAGGGTGGGTGTCCCCCTTGGTGTGGGATGCGATGTGCTCCAGCTCTTTGAGAGCTGTGCATCAGCGTTGCTTGATGTGTTCTGATGGGATTTCTTGTTGGCGCTTTTTATACAATTGTTTGTCATTCTCCAGTGGTGCCAAGCGCTTGCCACAGCAAATGAAGCCACTCCTGATGATGCCCTGCCCCTGACTCAGAGCAAGGCCCCGAGCTGGGCCATGTGCTGGCTGCTCGCCCTCCCCTGGCACACTGTGACTGGTGGAGCTGCCGGGTGCTACTGGTGCAGGGGAGAGTGGAGCACTGATTGCGTTTGTCCGTGTGCTTTCTGTTGCGGTGTGAAATGGAATCTGTGAGGCTGAGGCGTACTGAGATGCCCAGGTTTGCTTCATGGGGAATTTGCACTGGGGTAAGGGAGGACCCCACAGTGACCGTGGCTGTGCTCTGCAGAGAAGGTGGCATTGAGGGAGAGGTGTTGCCCATTTCCCGTGGTGAATGAGGATTAGCCTGTGACAGGCAGTCTTTTACAGGCCTGGCTGGGTCAGTGGTGTCTGCAGCCAGGGCAGGGCTGCAGGGCAAGTGCTTGGAGCATGAGCCTTCCAAGGCCTTGGATCTGGAAAGTCTGCATGCAGGAAAGTGAACACTCAGAAGCCAAAACTTTTCTTCAGGACATTTTCCCTGTGCTCACAGAATATGAGAATGTGTGTGGGCAGAGTAGAGTAACTGAACATTAATAAATTGGAAGAGCACCTTATTCTTGCTCAGAGTTTTCTGTGGAGACCCTGCAAGCACAGTTGCAGCATTGGACAACAGAGACCCTCTATTCCCAGCCCGCCTCCAGCCAGGTCATTCTTTGTCCCGGCATTACAAAATCTGCCCATTGCTGATGCCACGTGTCCCTCACAATGGCAATCTTTGAGCCCTTAGCCAGTCCATCTCAACCCAAAGTGATTTATAACAGAGGTAGTATGTCCTGGTTGTTGCAAATGACTGCAAAGTGTTTTCTTAAGGTCACCTACCAAATGCATCAAAGAGCAGAAATGAGACCATCATTTAAGTTCTGGTCCTGTGCTGCAGTCACTAGGCTGCAATGCTTCACCTGTACACAAAACTATACAGTATTCTAAAGATATGGTGAAGACCAACAGCATAAAAATATGAAGTTTCTCCATAGCTGGTTAGAATAGTGGTGGTTGTAGCATCTATAGATGGTTCACTGTAATCTAACAGATTGCCACGTGCCAGAAGAAGCCCACAGAATTTTATTTCAATAGTGTTATCACTGGAATTATTTATCAGTGTTCCAGTCTTACTGTAGTGGAAGAGTGCCTTTTTATTAAATCAGATTTAAGTTATTTTTATCAGTGCTATTTCCAGCTGACATGATTTTTCATGGCAATTGGATGAGCAAAAAATTACACAGTATGAGGTTGAGGGTCTGAAAAATTTTGTATATGCCATGTTGTCTATAATACTCAAAATAATCCTAATCAAAAGATGGTGTGAATTGTGTGGGAATTAATAGTATCATACAAATGTAGTTAAGTGTTAATTCTCTTTTATGTGAGCATGTAGAAAAGCCTTAAGAATCAGTGAAGATTAGGAGAAAACTGACTAATTCTGGTGACTTGCTCATAATAATACAGACAGATTGGCTGTGCTAAATTGCTAAATCACTTTACTAGGCTTTTCAGTGTCTCATTATTTTCTTTTTTTTTTTTTTCAAACTTGATTTTATTCATATTTGCCTATCAAGATGTTGGGAGGAAGGAGGAAGAGAAAGTCTTTAAGGGAAATATATTTTATTAATACTACATGTGAACAGCACCTGATGTTGCACTCAGATTTGAATTTCTTTCTTCCAGAAATGTTTAAGAATTTTTAAAGTCAATGGGTAAAGGGAAGGAAAGCTCTGCATTACAGTTCATTGGTCTTTAAAACTCTCAAACTCTTGACTTCTACATGCCTGACAGCTCCAAGGAACCCCTGCACGTGTAGGTCTTCTAAAAATCTTCTGGCTGAAAGAGACAATTGCCCATTTCATACCTTTCATTAAGGCTTGGCATTGAGCCTGTTGTAAACTGACTAATGTGTGTTTGGTATTATGCCATTCTATATGCTTTAGAAGAAATTACTTGGAAGTATTTCTAGTTTGTCACTGAAAAAAATGAAACTAATTTCAGGATAAAACTGAAATATATGATGGTAAAACGCTGATTGTTCTAATTGCCAGTTGAACATCTGATTAACATAACAACCTGATTTTTATGGCACCCGGCCAAATGCGAATGTAAACGATTATGGTTCAGACAGGCTTTTATCTGAATTTCATTGTTTGGCACACGTGGCAGGACAAAGCTGAAAATCTAGTGAAAAAGAAAAGTAACTTGTTGCATACATTTGCAAATGCCTTTTGGTGATATATGCAAATATTCACTGATTAACTCTTGATTCCATGAGTTGTATCTGTTAGTTTGCTTCCCTTATGAACCTCATGTGCAACAGGGGTCTGCACTTCAAAACCTGCCCACTCTTTATAGTTGAAACTTTTTTTTTATACTATGAGAACATTTTCAAAGCAGTGCACCTGTTCTAAATGCTACACTATTCACTTCCTTGCAGTAGTCAATCATTTTACTGATATTTGTTGCTATGTGCATTCAAAATTAGTAGTGCTACTGTTTAAATATGAATGCTACTAAAATTACATATTAACTAGCAAGCTGTTGGAATCTCTGTTACCAATAACTGCCAGGAAAAATAATTTCACACTATAAACTTAACTTGGAATTCATTATGGGCCAAGAATTACTTATATCTGTAAGGGTTTCCCAATAGAAGACTCAGGAATAAAATAGATATTGTTTAAAATGTAAACGTTCTAGACTGATTTAAAGTTTCTAGACTGATGTCTTGTATGTTTACTCTCTGTCAAGAAATAAAATTGTTGTGTATAAAAACACTGCAAACTTGAATTGCTAATGATTACTCCATGGTGCATTGGACTGTGATGGAAGATCTGGATAGCAAGGTCCTACGGGGTTTGGGCTCCATCCATATAATAAATTTCCTTTATTCTAGGTAGAGAAAATTCTCATAGATAGTCCCTGTTTCTTGCAAATTAATTTAAATGGAGTGGGTTTCTTTGGCAGCAGCACTTGCTGAGGCCTGTAGGAGGAGCAGAGCAGCCCTGCTCCACACCTGAGCTGTGCCTGAGCTGCTCGTGCTGGGCTCTTGTACACTCGCCAAGGCCTGAGAGAGAGTGAACATGAGTGACACTGATGGATGTGCTGCCAACTGCTGCACATTTGTGCTTTATAAAGCATCCCCCTTTTTGTGGTCAGGCCCAGAAAACGGAATTCTTATAAACTGTCTAAAATGTCATGGTTTTATTAAAATAAATACCAGACACTGTGAAGGAAGCATTTGAAGCTGCAAGTGCATCGAGGTCTGTTGTGGCCACTGCTGAAGGCAGGAGACTGACTTAAATGGACTCTCAATCTGAAAAAGTGCAATGTCCCTATATATTTCTTAATTTCCAGCTGTGTATCTTGCTTGAATGACTTAGTGTTATTCAGTTAGTGGATCTTTTCACTATTTGCTGTATTTAGGTGAGCCTGAAAAAGCCTTCAGTGAGTGGAGCCCATGCAGTGGGTTTGGCTACTGACGGTGCTGCCTTCTGGTTGTATGAATGATTGTAGGAGACCAGAAGAAAATTGGAAAGCTCATTGATTTTGGTTATAGTCATTATGTAAAAATGTGACACTGAATTACTGCTCGTGAGTAGACACAGCAGGTCCTGTTCACATTTCCAGTCATTCCTGCAGCTTTTGTGTGTGCCCACTTGTATGGTCATATATTGTGTGTGGCTACTGTGTTCAGGGTCTTAGATGAATCTTTTACTGGCAGCAAATGCTGAGACATTATTTTACCAGGGGAAAAAAGATTTTACTTTCTCACTTTCTAAGCGTTTTTGTGTTGTTTCTTTTTTTCTTTTTCAAAATAAAAGGGAAAAGCACTGAAACTTTCTGTGTTGTGCTCTCGGAGGAGGGAAAAGAAAAATGACATTAAATACGCACAGGTATCTTTTTATCAGTGTTCCCATGTTATCTGAGCAATATACAACTTAGCACCTATTTTTTTTTTGCAAATTTTATGCAGTTTAGGAAGGATTTAGAAGCTAAAGCTTCTAAAAAGAATCTGCTAGCCCCAGGTGCAAGGCCAGTGAGATCAGGGTACATTTGAGGCCACTCTGCTAAGATTGGAAGTTTAACTTTCTAAAGAAAGTGTTAGAAAATTAGAAGGCCAGTCCTGAGGCTACTTAGTCCCAGCTTCTGGCCCTGGTTCCCTGGGCAGCCTAAGTATTTTTGTGAATCCACCACTGGCTAACGGGTATTGTCACTATACTTGCAGCTGTCAACATTTCTCTAGTTTCGAACATGAAGAAATTCCCTTAGATGACCTATTCATGTCTTCTAAGTTTCATTCCTTCTGGGCATATTTTCATGGGGTTATTAAAGATTTTTATTATCCTTTCATGAGTGCATAACATTTGAGTCTTAAAATGTGGTCTGGAATGAAATTCTGCTGGAAAGAATAGTTTTTCCTTTGTCCTTTAATTCTGTCATTGTAGCAAAGCAGAAAATGCTGCAGACACTGCCATAAACTTTCAATAATTAATGTAAAATTCTTTTCCCAGCTGTGACAGGGCAGTATCAGAATGTTCTGAATTGCTTATCTGTTTCCTAATGAGAAATAAGCAGTATTCTAGGTATGAAGAGAATAGATTCCCTAGGGCTAATATGTTTGAGGACCATGTGCTGAAAGTACTTAATGTTTAATAAATATAAACTAGCAATGTAGAATGATTTCAAAGAGTTCTTTAAATATTTTTACTCATGAGTTTTGGTGGGGTTTTGCCCCAGATTTTCTTTCAATAATGAACACAAATGCATTACATCATTGCAATTCATGTCTGCTCCCACATGAAACTCGTGTTCACATTGAGAGGCCAGTTCCTATTTGGAAAAGGCTCTTGCACACAGGCAGCAAGGTTCATTGGCCCCTTGTGCCTGCAGAAAGCAAACAGGGAAACATCTGTGCTAAGCTAGAGCTGATTTTAATGGATTGGGTTCAAATGTTGGCAGAAGGCACACGCTCCAAGAGCCACCAAAGGTTGGTTAATTGGCTGTGAGCTTTGGAGCCTGACCATTAGCTGGGAGACACAGTACTTATTTACAGAGAGTTACAATGCTTATTTCCAAGGCAAGCAGAAAGCTGTGTGTCTGTATGGCTGGGAGGAATGGCAAGGGAAAGCCACAGGGTAAGTGGCACTGGAATGCTGGTGTCTTCTTTGCCACAGGGGGTAAACACGATAATGCTGTTAGCTACAGCCCTTTTTTCTTCTCCAGCCAAAAAGAAACAAAAAAACAAAACAAAATTTAAAGAAAAACAAAACAAAACCAAAAAACCCTTTAATCGTTTTTGTGAGGGAGTTTTTCTTTGAAGTTTTTAGCACGAGCCGTTGCACTTCAGAAGTGGGGGTTGTGCCAAGTTTACTGAAATTGTATTGCTAAGTGGCTAAATTATCAATTGATTACAGGTGGGTGTCTGCCTTACAGGTGATTCAACTACACTTTAAAGGAAGTCAATAAATAATATTGGCAGCAGCTGGCTTTGCTACTTCTTTAGAGTCCTATCACAGCCCTTCCTGGGAGAGAAGTTAATGCTCTCTTGATTTTTCTCTTGTCCTTGACACACAACTGACTGAGCGTGGAATCAAATGCTTGATGGGGTGAGTTATGAGTACCAGTTTGTCTTCTCAATGTGCTAGGACTTGATTGTTTGGTAGTTCCTCCTTTCTTTAGATGGGGTATTCTTGAGCTTCTGTAAAATGTTTGTTGTAACAAAAAAGAGGTTAGGAAAGGGAGGGGTTTCCACCCCCACATTTCAGGAGAATAAGTGTGCTCAGCCGGCTGTAGATTTTAAAGTGATGTCTGAAAACGGAGCAGTGTATCTTGTAGCTGGAAATAACAGGTGGTTTTCAACATTCTGGAGGAGCTTTCCTTTGTTTGGCAAAGAACAGGGCTTCTGCCTGGATGACTGCTCTGGAAATTGCAGATTGGAAATCAGTTCTGTGCTGTGTCTTTGAAGGAAGGAAAGCCGTGTAGCAACTGCTATTGTTGCCTCTTCCAGCTCCCACTGCCTCGTACTGGCACAGTCATGGTTTTGACCCCCTTTCACAGTGCTGTGCTGGAGCTTGGTTCCGTCAGAAGAGGAGGTTCCAGGGCTCTTGCTTTGTCTGCCCAGTGGCCCCTTGTCTCACTGCAAGTTCAGACCTAGGGTGGAGGAGGAAAAATTCTATGGCTGCTGTTAAAGGCATTCAACTGTTAGTCCAATGCCTATTAAATTTAATAAAATCCACTTAGATGCTCATCTGTAAGAGCCAGTCTGATACTTTACATAAATCTTAATTTGTTTACCACAGTTGCTTTAAAAACAAGCAAACAAAAAATCCACCACATCAGAACAGACACTACCCCTGCTAATTAGACCTTAAAGGACATTGAGATAACTTTGGACAGATGTGCCAGTGTTTTATTATGCCAGTTTTTGGCGAATGTATTTTTTAATGTGTGTGGGCCCGATAGACTGCAGGTTTTGGGCTTTTGGTTGATTAGACAGTGGCAATAGGAGTTGGAAAGGCTGGAATGCAGTACGCTTTTTTCACAAGCAAGAAGAAATAAACTCCTGGGACCTGAAAAAACCAGTTCTTCCCTCAGTTTGACAGAATGATATCTGTACTAAACTGATACGTTAATTGAGTCTGGCAGCCTCCATTTAATTGTGACTCATTGCAAATGATCGAGTTAGTCAGCTCCTCAGCTGCAGTTCTGTTTTTTGTCATGAGAATAAAAGAAAATAGGTAGCATGCATAGTTTTACTTTCTTTTTGTTCCTAAAAAGCTCTGCAATTTTAAATATTTAAAGATTTGTGAGGTTCTTGGTTTTTTGTTGGTTTTTTTTT
>VZTE01001857.1:2111624-2133027 GCA_013397775.1 Eulacestoma nigropectus
GGTCAGTCTCTTTCACACATTTTTGACCATGATAATTTTAGGCTCTACCTGTTAAATTCTGTCTGAAAATTCATTAGCTGTTATCACAATCATTCCGGAATTAAATGTACACAGGAAACAATTAAGCAGAGCTAAGCTTATTTGACACAGTTATGTTATAACAATAATGGCAGTACTTTTCAGTATTGGTTAGTAAAAAGAGCAATGCTTGTGACAATGAATAGCCCTAACATCTGGAACCAGATTCATCCCACTGTGACTCACATGGTGCTGTGGTTGAGTTAGAACAAAAACAAGCGCTACAACTTCCTTCAACACCACTGTAGATCAACCTCATGAGAAAGATCCCTCCTCTGAACCTTTTTAGTCTAAGGAATGGTGGTAGAAAATAAGGCAATAATGAAGGAGATTACTTGCCTTACCTGCCTGTAGAAAGGAATTGGTCATTTTTATTTTCTGATTTGTATTGTGCTTGCTGTTAAGAAACCTTAAGCTAGGCTTAAGTCTTATTTTGCTAGGAGTCAACACTTCATTTAGTTGTACCCTTATCAAAAAGGCTCTTAGTCCAAAGTAAGCAAGCTGAGAAAAGAGAGGGTGGACGGGAAAAGAGGGACAAACAAGCGATGATGCCTGCAAGGTCTTGGCAGAAATAGAATAGTTCTAAATCCATCTGGTTACTGCCAATTACTTGCAGACCTAAAGAACTGTTCTCCCAATTTACCACTGTAGTGTGGTTTATAAATGTTAAGCTATACAATGGCTTGATTAAATACTCCAAAGTATTTAACGTTTAGAAGATTTTTCCTGACTTTTGTAAACTGGAGTCGTAATGCACCTGTAAAATTCTGATCAAGGAGTAGAGACTCTTCTAATAACCACATAATTATATTCAATTTTTTAAAATGCTTTTCAACAAGAGAGTAGAATAATTTTTAAAAAAATTTTAAAAAGGAATGGGGGAGAAATTGGTGGCAGATGTGAATTCACTGACATCTGCATTGGTGCACTAAACTCTTGCAAGGAAGGGCTTGTTATAGCTTCTGCTGTAATGGTCAGGGTTTGTGTGGTCCCCAGAGCTACTGATGGTGAACAGAATGTTTGGAATTGCTGTTTTCTGTGTGTGCTCGTATATTAACATACTATAAAAATGCATGAATAAATAATAATTCAGGATTCAGATAAAACCTCAATATCAGAACAGCTTAAAGAATTACAGTATAAATTAGTATTGATGTGCAATGCTGGTTAATTAAAAGTCTGCTACACCCACATAAACATGAGGGGGGGAAAAGTGAATTATCTTCATCTATGTAATAGCTCATCTCAGAAATACAGGCTAGTAGGACCTGACTCCTTATCTGAAATTAAAAGTTTAATTCTTACATTCTGACATCACATGGAGAGGCTGAAACCTCCCTTTTTTTCTGGGGTAAGATATTGCAATCACTTTAGCCTTTATATGTGAAGGATCTGTGTATAACTTATGTGCTTCCAATGATTAATGTTGTAGTTATTTCTATTGTGCTAATTCATAATGCTTCTTGCATTTGCTTTTGTGGGACAAACCTCCATCCATCAGTGGAGTGTTATCTTGCCAGTTTCTCCACTATTTTTCTTTAGCTAATTCAACCATTGCATTACTTAAAAGGATCTAATTAATCATTATGTTCGTAATCTTGGCTTTTATTGAGACCACAGTTAATTAAGTTTACAAATTGACATGGTGAAGTTTGATCCAGACAAATTACCTCAGAAGAGGATTTGTATCAATAAAAATCTCTGGACCGATATATTGATGGCTTTTCCGGCTGGTGACAAAGATCTGTGCGGGCTGTCCCGGGCCGGGGAGGGGTCCCGAGTGCAGCCGTGCAGTGATGCCGATTGCGCTGCAAATACCTCTGCAAATGAGAACTAGGAGATGTCACGAGCTCTTCAAAAACATTTTGTAGTAAAAAGGGGCTGATCTTGCCTTCAAACCCACCTCCTGCCAAAGTCAAGGGCTTCTCCGGGCCTAGCGTGGCACTGCTGAGATAACGGGAATGAGAAGGGGCTTTCCCTGCATTTCCCTGGGAATTGTCCAGCTCTGCCAGGGACAGGCACCTCGATCTATCAGAGCCGTGGCCTGTGGGTGCTGAGGATGGGGAGCACGGGCAGAGCCTGGCCTGGGGGGCTGTGCTGGGTGAGGAGCCAGGAGCTGAGGGAGCTAGCAGAGAGGAAATGGGGACTGACAGGATATTTATTCATGGAAACTCTGGGAAGCAGTGCCTGGCTCTTGTGGAAGGCAGCTCCTTCCCCAGCAGCTGCAGAACAGGCTCAGTGCCCCAGGAGCTGCTGAGGGCTGAAGTCTGTCTGCACAGCCTCAACACCCCCTGTGCAGGGAGGGCTGGTGGGGCAGAGTCCCCCAGGGCCCCAACCTGCTCCCGTGGGTGTGGAGGTGCTTGTTGGAGGCCCAGGGTGCTGGGCAGAGGCTGCTTGCCTGGCCCGGGGCTGTTCCCTGCTGTTTGTCCCCATGAGTGTTAATGGCAGGGCTGGAGGGGCCCGGGCCCTGGAGGGTTCTCCTCCTGGTGGGATCCACCTGGAAAAAGTGGGGGCAAGGGCTCTTTGGCCAGGTGGGTGCCAGCCTGCTGAGGAGAGATTGGAACTTGGGAGTGCTGTGAGAGAGGTTACAGGCCACAGGGAATCACAGAATCAGTTAGGCTGGAAAAGACCTCTGAGATCGAGTCCCACCTGTGACTGAACACCACCTTGTCTACCAGACCATGGCACTGACTGTCACATCCAGTCCTTCCTTAAACACCTTCAGGAGTGGTGACTCCATAACCTCCCTGGGAAGCCCATTGCAATGTCTAATCACCCCTTCTGTTAAGAAATTCTTCCTTATGTCCAGCCTAAATCTCCCCTGAGTCACAACTCAAGACTGTGACCTCTTGTCCTATCACTGCGTGCCTGGGAGAAGAGGCTGAGCCCCAAAGTGAGACAGTGGTGGACAGGACTGAAAGGATGTGGTGACAGGGACAGGGGAAACCTCAGGAATGACAAAACAGAGAGATGCCCATTGTGTGTGCCTGCACAAACACAAGAAGCATCCCTGGAATAACAGACACCTGGCTGGCCAGCTCAGGTGGCTGGAGGCCTGCTATGGAAAAGCAGGCAGGGAAGGTGAGGAGCAGGAGACATGAAGAACAGGTTGAATGTACGTGGAGCTGAGGAGCTGTCTTTGAGTGTCTGTGGGGCAGGGCTGGAGGAGAGGCCCGTGGGGTTGGTGTTTGTTGCTCTGGTCTGCTAACAGCTCAGTCCTGGTGTTTCCAGAGTCAGAGGTCAAAGGAACACTTTGGTGATTTTGTGTGTGAGGTGATTGGAATACATAAGTAATGCAGTTAGAAACACATTGAGAATGCCGGGCATTTTTAATGGAAAAACAAACCCATATGTAAAAGTAGTAATTTACTGGATCTCTTATTTTTTTTCCCAATACAATCAATGGTGAATATATTTAGAAGTGTTTTCCATGCACTATCTGCAGGCTGTGCCAATTAGATACAACAACTCATTTAAAGTCTATTGTCCCTTGCAGAGGCTGGATGAAGCACTGCAGGGGTTTTGTGTATTTACTGTGGCACTGTTTGATTGATTTGCTTTTTTATCTTGAAACATTTATTCATATTCATTTTCCACCTTGCTGCCTGCTGTTGGGGAGCTCAGCAGATGGCTCTGACCACTCCTTTAAGGGCACTGAGGGTCCTGAGGTAGCTTTAAACCCCGCTGCCATTCCTGTGGCTGCAGGATAAATGGATATGGGATAGATAGATGTGTCTGCTCCTGTTCAGCATGGTGCTAAATGGTCTTGGATGCCATTAGACCAAAGCTGTAAAGGGCAGGATGTTTGATGTATTCTGAGCCAGAGAAGCATCTTTTGGGCATGCTTGAATATTTTAGTACAGAATGGCTGAAGGAAGGCCTGAGTAGTTTGCTGAATGACAGCACAGTGGTTCCAAAGCAGTTGATGAGGTGGTTCCTTTGAAAGGCAGACAAGTGTGTGAATGAAGAAGAAATTCAGGCAGTGCCCACTGAAATGTTGTGCTGTTTTGCTGATCTTTAGCAGTATTTAAGAAAGAGTGGGAGAAGAATAAGGAAACTGCAGTGGTTTATGCTTTAAAGAATTTTAAAAGATTACTATATTGATTTTCCTTTTAATTATAGAAGTCTCCTAAGTATTTTGATTCTTAGTTTTTATGTATTTTTTTCTCCATCCTTAATTAAATGTTGAAAGAATTTAATGGGAAGTAACTTACTGTGTTATTCTGTGTCAAGTGCTGTTTGAATCAAGTTGATCTAAAATAAATTGGTTTTGTGTTTTATTGTTTTCTAGCTGTCCAGCAAACTAGAATATTGCTGATTCACCCAGTTTTCTTTTCTACTCTGTGCCAGGAGTATTTATACATGTAAGTACTTTTTAAAAAAATCCTTAAAGATTAGACATTTTTGCACTTACTTTGAAAATGGTTTTGAGAAAGAAATCTGAATTTAGATATATTGTTATCTTTTGATAATTTTGAAAACAATGACAGGTAAAATTAAGCTTGCTTTTGTAACATTAGTTATTGTGAGATTTCAGTACAGAAGACACTCCTGTGGTTATATTTTTTAGAGTAATGTGCTATTACTAGAACTAAATTATTCATATGAAAAGGATGATTGATCTATAATGTGAGGGCTAGAACAAGGTCAAGCTTATTTTACAGGTATACAGAAACTCATAAAATTAGTAAATTGGACATGCAGACAAATATTTGAATCCATGAATATAATTGTTTTCATTGTTATATTTTATGGCCTGTTTTTCTCCTGACTTTCTCATAGACTGCAATGTATGTTTATTCATCCTGGCCTGTAAGCACTTTACAAAATCCTTTTTAATGGCAATTTAAAACCCCCGTCCTCAGTCAGATATACACTCCTATATCTCAGAAGAATTGATGTAAACTCCTTGCAGTCTCTTGCCATGTCAAGTAAAGATTACACTGGTTCAGTGATCTCTCTCACAAGTACAAGCACTCTGTCCTCAGAGGTACATAATTCACAAAAAAAATGAGAGCCAACAGAATAATAATCATGAGTAGTTTATCTAGTGAATTTCCCAATCAGTTGTGATATAAATAATTTATGTATGAATTTCAACATTGCTTGCATTACCATTCCTAAACAGTGATTATATGTTGCTGGAGACTCTTTGGACTCCCAACTGTTTAATAAAGCAAGTACAATTTAGGACAGGTCAGACAGAACTTTATTAACTCGGATTACCATGAGAGAGCAGGGGGACAGCATCTCCCCCCTGGCACCCTGTTCTCTGCCAAGAGATTGCAGACCCAACCTACAAACTGTGTTGGAGAAAGAGGCAGGGGAAAAACAGTAAGTTCAATGTCAACAAAGCCAGCTGTCCATCCCTGGGGAGGGTAGAATGCTTAAGTACCTCCTTAACTGCCACTGTTTTGGGAATCAAGCTAATACAGTAAATAATATGGACAATAAACCCAGTAAATGTTGCAGTAAATCTTATGGGCAATATAGAGGGGTGGCTTTTGGTGGAGCCTAGATTGGTATTAGCTTAGCAAGGAGTTGGAAACAACCACAGACCATTAGCTTGTAGGTGAAGGGAATCTTCTTTTAGTAAAGACAACTTCTTAGCCTGACCTCAATCATAAATATGAGTAGTTTTACCACCACAGTCTGAATCTCAATCACACATACAGCAGAGAAAAAGCCCAACGAAACAATTAAGTGCTGTAAAAAGCGGATTGCAATGATGTCATACAACTTCCCTGACCACTCACACAGGCAGCACTGCTTGAGTAATTAGATGAAAAATTTCATTATCTACACTAAATCAATAGCAAAGAAGAGCAAATATGAGAAATATGCTTGTGTCTGACCCCTCCTGTGAGGTCATCCTTGAAACCAGAGGCCAGTGCTGTGTATTATTAACTCCGTATTTATGCTTATTGCTGTGACCAACACATGGGTTATCAATTGCTTGCAATTGCAATTCAGGCATGTAGAAGTTATGGAGTTTCCTCCTGTTGTCCAAACTCAGGAAAATAGGAGAAGAGTATTTTGAGAGAACCGATAGGATCATTTGTGGGCTGTGTTCAGGAGCTGTCTAGAAGCAACCAAGAAGTGATTTATTTAGTTTTATTGCAGTAACATTCTATGAATTTTCCATGCCTAGAGTTCCTATCTATTGTCTTTACCCTTTTGACTCTTGCTGGTTCTGCTTTGTTCTGGGCAATCCTTTGGAGAGAGGAGATGCATTGCCTGGGTTGGCTTCAGCTGGACACACGGCTATGTTTGAACAAGTGTTGATTTGATGTCCAACAGCTGGCCCGAGGTCTGGCATGTACAGATAGAGAAGGGAAGAGGTGCTCTGAACCTTTTTTCCTCATATGAAGTTGAGGGGGTTGTGTCTTCTGCCTTTGGATATTTATTCCTTGATTATAGCCTGTTATACTACTGCAGCTACAGCATGAGGCTTGAATTCTTCCTGTTGATTGATTTTCTTCTAATTTAAAAAAAATCCTAAGAAAATTTTTACTTCAGGTTTCAAGCTGTTGAAAACTTGTCTCTAGGCAGCTGCTGCTACAGTTTAGATTTTACTAGGCCTTTTTAAAAAAATTGATTTCTGTAACAACTGTGTTGAAGGCTGTTTATTGTCCATTATCTGAGACATGGTTGGGAATCTTAGTTGTTTTAATTTTTTTTTGGTGAGTATTTTTATCTATCTCTCATTATTTTAGTCACATAATAGGTCACCTACATTATTAAGGATTTAAATTAATGTTTTAATTGTATATTTTAGCTTTGCTTTTCTCATCTCCTTATTTTACTTATTTTTAGATCTTTCATCAATGTACAGTTTCTTATGCTGCTGTCAAATAATATGATTAAAAATTCAGGAAGTTTGTGAAACAAATGAATTCATAACATGATTATTGAACTAAATGAAGGGTAACAAATTATGAAGATTTACAAAACTGAATTATGTTTTCTATTATGCATTTCTAGAAAAAATAGGAATGATTGTGACTTAAAATTTCAGCCTGTTCAGTGTTCACTATTCCAGTGAAGCCTTGTGGATATGATTAGTTTATAGCAGTCTCCAGTACTGGATGCTGGGGAAAGAATTCACATCCAAAAAATTAAGGTGCAATAACCAGTGCAATGCCAATTGTGCTACGTTAAGATCTAAATTATCTGTAAAAATTGAATATACCATCCTGAAATGGCTCCCTTTGGGCAGCACCAAGCCTTAAAATATCAAGTTTAAAACACTATTTTACCTCTGTTGTACTTGGAGTAGCAGTTGGATATTCTGAAGACCTCTGTGACAGAAGTAATGACATGAAAATTATTTTATTTGTGACACAGTTACTTTTTCTTACTGATATCTCCTCACAAATCCAGAAAAATAATTGGTCAGGATTGTTTCCTTGGAGTGAGAGAATAAGGCTCCTGTAGCCATGTTCAATATTTCATTATTTGAGACCCAGCTAAAATATACTTCATCACATAATTTCACTGCTCACATTTTTTATGTATTTAAATAGAACTGAACAGGATGTTTTAGAAGAACATACTTCATCTAGAAATGCCAATTTGTCAAAACCGGAATTGTGTGGGAAAGGGCTGATTTGATCCTTTTTTTTTTGGTAGAAAAAGCTTTAAGAAACAGATTTCAACTGCTGAGAGCATCTCATTTCAACATTTTCAACATGCAAGTGGCAGTTTTCTTGGCTTGGAGAAATATTTAAACTATAATTAAACGCTATAAGAATAAAAAATTCAGAGAATTTTAAGACAATGAAATAATTCTAGTAAAGTCAATCAGACTTAAGGCACTTAAGGCTTTAATTAGACTTTATGGCTCTGCATCCACACCATTTTCAGTACCCCTGTGCTTATATGCAGCCAGCGCATATTTCTTAATTTTGTATGACAGCCTTGTCTTGATGCTGCTTCCATTCATACTGGCAGGAAAACTGCTCTGGGATGAGGTGGCTTGGACACTTGAGAAGCCCCTCTTGGCTCCTCTGGTGATTTGCCCCATCCAGGAGTTGGGTACTGACTCAAGAACTGCGCTGCCATGAGCTGTCAATCCTATAAGAACCCCAAAAATAAAACTACTGCTTAAACGGCAGTCTCACTGTGAAGATTGGAATGCATTACAATATAATCTTGCGTGATCTTTTGGGGATGTTTGAGAATGTGTGAATTGCCATGTGATAAATGCAAAATTTTGTGCACCATTACGTATGAGAAGAGTTGGTGTTAAAAAAGCCCACTTACCATCCCTTGGAATTACATCACGAGTTAAACCCAACAGGTTTCATTAGAAATAACCTTGAAATCAGTAAGTTATTAGGAATTACTTTGATTTTCAATTGGTAGAGAGAATATTCTGCATGTTAAAAAAAACCAAACCCCAAAAACCAAACTAGCCTTTGTAATAATTTGGTGCCATTATATTATTATATATCCTCTTTTTTGGTGTATTATTAGCAACAATTAGATCAAACTGTTGAAAAGTCACTGCTGTTGTTAAATTATACAGTGTTTAAAGGCTTGAGAATATTAATTAAAGATTATTGGTGTAATTTGGTTAAAAGAGAGCTGAGGGACTATAGGATTTTATTTTTTCATGCTGTGATTGACTGGAATGATTTTCTTTTTGGCCAGCTGAGTATTGTTAGAATTGATGTTGTTATGCAAAATACTGCTTTGCTAGACTTTAAAGGTTCCTCTGTGGACCTGTAGAGAAGATGGCTGGGGAAGGTTACTTGTTCTTGTATGCCATGATCAACTCTTTCCTTATTCCAGAGAAATAGGAAGAAGGATAGGATTGTTTAAGACAATCAGTGGCCTCACTGTCATTAAGTGAATTACGAGAGTTCTTACAATGTAAACATCACAATATCGAGTCACTGGTTTTAGAACCTTGGGCTAAATGTAGATGTAATGCATGGTAGAAAAATAATAATGCATCAATGCCCGCATAATGATGAGCTGTACACACACAGAGATTCTGATTTATTGGCAATTCTGTGGATATATCAAACCTGAGGTGCTTGGTAGTCAAAATGTAAATGCAGTCTTAGAAATTATTATGTGAACTTGAACACAAGTTGCATTCTGTTTGGTTTTGAATCATTTGCACAGGCATAGATTTGCATGTGGAATGCAACGCATTTTTCTGATTCTATCACCTCACAAAACAGAAGTAGAAAAGAGGGGTGGTGTATCTGGGATGAAAGAGATGGAGTGGCTTTCATGTGTGGGTGAAATAAAAGGATTCTGAATAGAAAAGCTGGTCTGTGAAAGGATTGTGTATCTGTGTAAATTACAGTTGCCTCTAAAACCAGGAATAGTGACTTGAACTGGAGAACAAGACAGTACAAGGTTTAAAGCAAAGAAAGCATTTCTTCATTTAATGCAAAATAAAAATCATGGAGCCACTTGTTTTAAAGAGCTGTGAAAACAAATACACGTGGATTCACAGTGGGTTAGAGAAATCCGTGTTTAAGTGTATCAGAGGCTGTTGAATAAGAGTTTTAGAAGAAAGTTCTGGATTGCAGTACTTAAGTCAGTCCAAACCAGGAAAGCCTGTGGTCTGGCTTGTGAGAGGGCAGAAACCATCTGAACTATGGAGAAAACTCTTAAGATAATATTAAATGTAGCATTCATACCTCTGTGTGCACATGAATGCTCAACATTAGCAGCTTCTGGTATTTTATGTGTGTGTACAGGGAGAGAGCTCTGTCTTTAGATGGGCACAGCTGGGGGCATGCACACTTATTTAGTTTCTTTGCTAGTCACATTTTTCTGGGTATTATTTTCCAGGTGTTCCAGACTGTCTTGTACCTGTCGGTTGTTGTCACTATAAAACTACGAGGTCTCTTTCTGCTCTGTATTAAGTGGAAGATTTTCTTTCCTCTCATTTGTGCTGTCATCTGTTAGAACTTGGCTTTGAAGCCTATTTGCTGTGGAGGACAGGATCATAAAGCTTAACTACTCATTTGGATGGGCAGTAGAGTTAAGAAATAACATCTGTGCAGCTGCTGGGATGTTCACAGCACTGCCAGGCCTTCCCTGTGATTACAACTACGTGAGGCTTGCATGTCCTCTGCTGGTTTCCTGCTCTCAAATTTGAGAGGGGACATCCTGGATCCTCCCTGTAATAAAGATCCTTTCTTATTTGATTTGAGTTTGACTTGAGCCTTTGAGGGATTTAGGAGTATTATAAGGGTTGAACGTGCCCTTGGGGGAACGACTGCTGTCTTGGTAATCCCTCTGTGATATAAAACACTGGTGTGCAGGGTGCAGAGAGCTGCAGTTTCTGTCTGGGGAGCAGAGGGGTCACAGTGACACCAGGCTTTTGATGGGGAGTTGATTATAAAATATTAACCAGTACAGGGAGCAGGAATGATTACACTGCCCCAGAGCAAGCTGAAAAACATCTATTTATTTAGCTCTGAATAATGGCTGTGGTTTCAGAATTTGCGGTTCCTGGTGCTTTCCAGGGTGTCATGTGCTTAGTTTTATATGGCCAGCTGTAATTAATGTCATAAAAGACTTGCAAGCTTAGAAGGGCTTTCATATATGTGTAATATAACAAAATACAGGAAGATGCATGGGAACTTTATGGATTTATCTCTTCATTAAAAAAGAAAAAAGCTGTTTCACACAAGGGGTGATTTTTAAGATGTTCAGATGTTCTCTCTGACAGTTTATGGTGAGGAAAAATGCATTGGGACAGAAACCCAAATGAACAAAATGAAATGGACTTTTTTTATATTTCGACACAATTCACGTCTTTAAATTAGAAATAGGAAGACTTGCAATTAGATAAATTAAAACCATGCTTACTTTAAGGGCCTTTAGCAAGGAAAGGATCTTTCTGTGGCCAGACCTGAAAAAGTCTTTAAGGCTTGCAGATCCATTGGCCCAGGCTCTGTCTGTGAACCCTGTGTCCAAAGACAAGCAAGGGATGGGGTTCATCTGTACCACAACTGCAGGTAATTGACCAGAGAGGTTCTACCCTCCTTATCCTGAGAAGGTGAATATGAATATAGGGTGAAGAATTTGCAAGGGAGCACAGAAATGACCCCAAGTCACGCTGCTCAGCCTTGCTGTTGGGTCTCTACCATCACAGCAACACCAGACATAGCCAGGGCTCTGAAAACTCATGCCTGGGTTTGAATAGAAAGTCAGACTTAGTCTGCAGTCTGATCACAAATAAAAAGAAAGTGCATGTTGGAAAAACAAACTCTTAATCTGGTCTTGAATAGCAATTATGATGCATTTAGCATAAAATAATAGTTACGGGAAAAACAGGTTTTGTTTTCCATTTGCAGCAATATGGTTCCCTGTGAGATTTAATTAATGGCTCTCATTTATTCTTATTTCTATTCTGTGAGTGCTGAGTATAAAAGACCATATTTAATTTGGCTTCTAGGCAGCAAACAAGTTCATTTAATGTTGATATAGACGCATGTCTGGATTTTAGAGAGAAAAGAGAGGAAGGGCCATGGAGGGGAAATGTGATTAGTACCATTGCTATCATAGACAGCTTGAATGGCTTTAGCAATCAGGCGGAATTTTTCTGAAAACCAAGTTTATATTACTGCACAACAATTCAGAGAATGGGGAATTATCTCCCATAGCATGTTAGATAAATGTTAGCCTGGAAGTTATAACCCACTTAATCTGGATGCAACGTTTTGTCTTTTGGGGGATGTAGGAGATGTTAGAGACACACACCTATGCTCTCTTTTATCTTTTTCAATTAAGAAAATAAAATTTGCTTTGGATAATGTTATCTTGGGGAACATATTTCAAGTTAAGCAAATCTTCCTATTGGATAAGACGGGATATACCACAAATTTAAATGTGATATTAAAAGGGTCAGAGTGACCAATCTGCAAAGTGTCTCCTGCAGGTGTAGAAACAAGGGAGTGCGATGTGTATTGATTGATGGTTTGAGCAAGTCAGCTAGAGGACTGTATTCCTTAAACTGAGGGAAGCTTTGCTTTTATTTGTTTATTTGCTTGCATTTATTTCAAGATCAAGGCTTCAGGCTTTCATTTCTACCAAGCTTGGCTGCAGAGCCACTGATATCCAGAACAGAAACCCAGCGCTATAAAATCACACCTCATTCTTTTACAAGAAAAAGGCTGCTGTTTAAAGGCAGATTAAGTTCCTTTGAGGAGTGTGTGGTTTGCAGGAGAGGCTGGAACTGAAAGGAGCAGCCTGTTGTTTCACCTGGCAATTCTTTCATGCTTGTGTTTGGTTCATAGGGTCTAGAAAGATGATCAATGTGAAAAAGTTTTGTTCCTATCTTGTGATAGCAAAAGAGATAATTAAGAGTAATAAAGCCATGGAAGCATAATTTAGGGGTAAAAATTGCTCAGGATCCTTTGCAAAGGGCATCAGTAGGCAAGAGTGAATGCTGAGGAGGACGTGGTACCTAAAAGCAGAAAAAGCAGTAACATTTCCGTTTCCTGACTGTACATAATGTGAAGCTTTGAATCCTGCTCAGTTGTGTCTAACATCATCTGCTCTTGGTGCAGATCAGCCAGGACGGAAGCACAGGTATCTCTGCTTCTGATGACATGACTAATTTGTTAAAAAGATTTGGAATGGGAAATAGGGATTTATATTTTGTCTGCTGTAGTAGTATCATTCATCAATTCCTTTTTTGCCTTTGGCAATGGACATATTGTCCTCTGGCACGGTTCTCATTTTAGTTTGTTTGGACTCTCTCAGTTTAATGGGGATTTTTTTTCATATTTGTCACAACTTAGACATGTGGGACTCAGGCAATTTATGCATTCCATAGGCTTGGACTGTTTATCCCCTCCCCTCCCTGTTCCCTTTTTAAAAATGGTTTTTATTATGTTTTCTGATGGAGTTAAAAAACCCAGCAGTATTGGCAGGAATGGCTGGCAGAGTTGAGTAACTGAGGGCCGTTTGGCCTTTGTACAGCTCTCTCTGCCCTGTAACGCTGTGCAATTTTCACCACTCATTCTTCTCACCAAATGTCCTCCCTGGTCTGTCTCTCAGCCCTGGGAAATGCACAACCGCAGCACATTTGCTCACCAGATGTTCTCCTTTCTAGTCGTAGGAATAGCTTATAATATTTGACTCCTGTATCACCAACGATCTGCCATTACCCACCACCTTTGGTCTTGAGTGTTCTTTGTACTGGTAGGAGTAATCCTGAGTATGAAAGAAATTGGAGGGTTTTCCAGGCAATTTTTGAATGAGTTTGAGACATGAAATAGGACATGATTTGACCTGCACCCTGTGAGGTGAAAGGCAATGACTGCTGCTATTGCATCCTGAGTGGATATGCAGCTTTACAAATAAAATGGTCAAGGAAAACAACGTCCTGGGCCTCAACATTCAGTGTGCTCAGTTCTGTTATATGAAGAAAGTAAGGAAAAAATTAAGGTGAAAAGAAACAGCTCCCTGCACACATTTGTGTGCTGGATTCATGAGGCACCTAGCCTTGGAAGCAGTTTGGATAGAGCACTGTAGATGTGCTTTAATCACTGTGTTTTACGAACTGCATTTGGAGAGTATTATTCAGGATCAGAGTTCTTTTTCTTTTATTCCCTGACATAGTTCTCGGTTTTATTCCCAATTGGTTGAGTTGTTTGACCTGCTACAATGTTTTTTGTTTTTGGTTTTTTTGTTTTTTTTTCCAAGAGAGAAAACACGGAGTTGCTATGATTTGCATTGGCTTTCAGATTCATTTGGCTTGGTAGAAAGTGCCTCATACAGAATCAAAGCAACAGATGCTCCACGCTGGATTTCTCTACAGCTCACACACCTGCAAGTGCTTGCCATAAACTTGCTATAGGGGCTGCTCTTGGCCATCCTCCTGTTTTTTTGATGTCACTGTCCTTTGGCAATACATAGATCTTAGTGAAACAAGATGTTTTTTCTCTCCAAGCTGTATGCGTGTTTTTCCGCAGTCTGCTGTGCATCTTAGGCAGGCTGTGAGCTAATGATAAGATTGTTAAGGTGAATTCCCAGATCACCATGTTTTCTGCCAGAGATGAAAGGCCATGTAAATGCTTTTCTGGCTCCTTTCTCAGATATAATTTCCCTGTTCTCTCTTTTGTCTCTGCACTCTGCTGGCAATATGGAATTACAATACGTTTGCCTACATGACCTCTTGCACAGTGTTACCAGGGTGCAATTTTTAATTAGGCATTACATAGTTTCCCCAAAATCCCAATTTATAGTTAAAACTTTGCTCCAATTTGTATTTAAATGTTGTGAAATACTAAAAATGTTATAATAAAATCAGCTTCCAAAAGTGTTAAAGAATGCTTTTTCCAGAAGAAAATTATCTGTTTTAAAGGGACTAAATCAGATGTTTTAGAATTTGCTGTATCCTCTACCCAGCAAGGGCAGCCAAACTAACCTTACAAACAGGGAAAAGTACTGAGAGCTCTATTTTGAGCTGGGGCTGCTCAGACTGCCAAGGCTCCTGTTCTGCAACTGGAAACCTAGAAACTTAGGACAGAAAGAGTTTTATGCTGAATGTCTGCAGCCTCATGCTAGAGCTGCTCCGTGGGACCTGGTGCCACTAGGGAATTTCACATCTGTCCCATAAACCCCAGATGTGTCAGGAATCTTACCACCTTTCAAGTACCTAGCAAGTACAATCTATCTTAGCCCACTTTGTGGCAATAGAAGCCGAATTTAAACAATTTCCTTGTTGAATAGGAATATTTAATTAGGCATGTAGGGCATGTAGGCAGAAGGAAGAGGATGCTTGTTCATACATTAGTTTTAAGGAACAATACAATTCCTTGGCATTCAACTGCAAATGCAAGTTTATGCAAGATCTGCAGCACACATCCAAAGGCAAAATTGAGGTCCACTTAAAAATTTGACTCTAGTTAAATTTTTTCTCGAACTGTTTTGTTGGGGTCAAGTTGTGGAAAGAACACTTTACCCCTTCTTGATCCATGTGCAGTCAATTGAGTTAACGATGTTCCTAATATTTTGGCAAGTAGTCAGAATATGTGTGGCATATATAGAACTGTGGCATTCCCTCATGGTAGGTCCTCAGGCACTGAAAGAGCTGATGACATTTTATAAAATGCAGTTATGTAAAGCATTGCTGGAGGCAAGACTGTGAAGCTAAAGCTTTGCTGTTTCCAATGCAAAAAGAAGTTCTAATGTGTTTATCTAGTCTCAATTGTCATCAAAACTAACCTGGGCTTATTAGTTACAGTTAACAGGACTCTTCAGTTCAGCAGCAACTGAAGGTATTTCTTAGTGAAACAGGAATGCAAAATTATTCTTTAAATATTTATTAATATTTAATGTAAATATTATTTAATATATATAATGTAAATATTATTTTGATATGTTTATTAATAATTATTTATTGATATTTAATAAGTATTTAAAGTTGGTTATACTCATTCATAGCTTATTGAACATACTAGAATCCTAGACAACCTCTTATTTTTGTCTAAAGGAATAATGTTCCACATCTTATCACTGATTTAATAATTCTTTTTCGATTCCACAGCAGTTCACTTTAATTTAGAAAGGAACTCTGAACAGGGACACTTTTGGCATAGCTTACCAATGAATTGCTCATGAATCATCCCACGACAGCTTTAGATGAGTAATGTATTTTTGTAATGAGCAGTACATACATCTTTGTCAATCTTCAGGCTTAATTGGGAATACACTCAACTCTCTCTAGTGCCACGTGTAATACAATTTTGGGGTCCTCTGTGATTAAAATGGGAATTATAGATGTCAGTGACATTACACTGGTGTTAATACTGTGAGGTGGAAGATAGCAGGTGTAAGCAAGGAAGGAAAGTATCTCCTTGCAATGATCCCTACCTAAAGGTGTACTAGATTTTTGCAACTTGAATCATTCCTGTTTAAATTTGGTAAAGTTAGTTGAACTTGATCAGTGAAGGGTAGAAGTAGATCTTCTTTCCATTTGTCTTATTGATAACTTTTAAAGATTTCTGGTCCCAATGCTTCTCTTGGTAACCCTGTTAGCTATGGTCAAGCAACTCTCATGAGTGTAGTAAAGTTGCAAGTGCATTCACCTGATCAAGAATTAGGACTCTAATGGCTGGCCTGATAATTTTTGTTTCCTTATTATTTTAAGGGAAGTTTCTCCATGGCAGGCTGCAGGAAGCCTAGGATTAGGTTTTATATGCTTGCACTGCCATATGGTGAAGTTGATTTGTGTTGACCATTCAGTATGCAGTGTCTGTGTACCTCAAGGTGTGCAAATTCTCTTTGAAAGCTACAGTAGATTAATGCTTGGAAATTGTTATAGCAGTTAATGAATGAATAAGGCAGAGCAGAGAAGAAAATTATGAGCCAAACAAATGGATTGTGACAAGCAGTCTTTGTGTAAATTACTGTACATAACTGCACAGTATTTCCTGCAAATTGTGCTCTACAAGTTGAAGATTTAATTAATGAAGTACTATAACAGATTAGTATTTGAGTCATTTTTCTTATTAGTAATCCCTAATGCCAGCTAGGAGAGTTTTATTACCCTGCCTGGGTTTGGAGATTTATTTATGGAAGCTGTGGTCACAGACTAGTAGAGGTTTTGTGGGTGGGGGTTTTTTGGGGTTTTTTTGACACTTCAGTCCAAAGTTGTTATTGGTTAGGCTTGCTGTGAAATACTAACTTTTTTTTTCTAAGTCATTCTAGTACTTGGAGATTTCTAGGCTTGAAATAACATCTGCAGACACACACACACACACATCCATCTATCAGACATTTTATTTCCAGCAGAAACCCCTTGGAAAACCAAACTGGGAAATGGCTACTGGTATGTAAAGACAACCATGTTTCATGTTGGGTACAGCAACCTTGTGTTGATCTGGATGAAGAAGTCAGAGACACAGATCAACGGCACAGTGCATGGGAAGCTTTCTTCACATGTGTCTGCTTGCAGTCACAGACTGGTTCATGCAGCAGAACATGATTTTCCAAGCCAAGGGGTTGTATTTAGATACATAAAAGTATGTGAATATATCCCGTGGCTTCTACTATTCCTTAAATCCCATTCCAGCACTCATGAAATGGAGCAGTCTGCTGCAGGGTAAGTTTTCTGCTGGATCTCTTAAACATGCTACAAACCTGTGGGGTACAATAGCAGTGCTGCAGCTGAGCATGGATTGATTTTAACAGGACTCAGTGATTTATTGCACCAGGTGGAACAGTGTGGTACAAGGTAGCACGCTATGATTAGATTTAAGCAACATAACTCAATGTGATGGCTGAAATGTCAAGAGGGGAAGGCATTCATTTTTCTGGTCAGCCAGTATTAACTCCCCTACCTGATGTCCAGTGTAATATTTTCAAAGAATCAGAAAAGTGGGGGAAAGTTTACAAGGAGAGATATATGTAGTTTTTCTGAACAAGGAACATTATGAACAGAATGATTTATAATAGATGAATAACAATCTAAGTTTATATCTGGCTGTTTTAGCTGTAACTAGCAGTTAGATGGAATCCTTCAAGACCAAACCATCCTTAATCCCAGTTCAGAGCTTCTGTTCTTACAGACCATCTGTTCACATGACAAATTTGTCAAATTTCAGAAGACTTGCTCTGTAATTTTACCATACCCCAAAGTGCTGCTGCATAAATAAATCAATGTGAAAACTTAAGAACTTTGGCTTGGGATAAAATATCTTTCCCATTATATTTTCAGATTTTTTTTTTTTTAATTCTCAATTATTTCATGATAACTCTGATATATTTATTTTTGTCTCTGGAAAGGAAGACTTATTAATTTACTAAATTTTTTTTCTCACCAAATCTTTTTGTTCCAAACCATTTCCATGATATTTTGCTGGCCTATACCTCCAACCCTAGAAGGTGAGACACCTGAATCAACCCAGGAAAAAATCAAGGAATTCCTCAGATGAGCCATTATGCCCACTAAGCTAGTTAATTAGGGCAGCATTGTATTTAATTTATTTGGTTTTATTGACCTTTTTTCCCATGAAAGATGTCCTGGTACCAGGAAAAATGCCAGCAGAATTGCAAGGATTTTTTGTGTAGCAGGCCCGTGTGCGGTGGGGATTGGGCGAGGCTGGGCTGTGCACCCACAGCTGGCTGTGCAGCACAGCATCAGTGTGGGTTTTGCAGTTCCAGGTTGATGTGGGAGCATGTGGATGTATTTCATGCCCTGTGTAGCTCTTCTCTGCAGTGCTGCTGGTGGAGATGAGGTAGAACTGTAGATGTTCCTGCACCTAAATAGTATCTCTGCATTTCTGCGTGGCATCCGTCTGTAGTCCTTGGCACAGCCTCAAAGCCACCAAAGGCTACCCATTTAAGTGAATTCATGCTGAGGCCTCCTTGTTTTCAACGTACCACAGAAACACTTGGAGAAGGACTATGATAGGCTCTGCCTTTCAATGGCAGGGGTACAATTTCCCTTCCTGCACAGTCGTGTGCATATCTCATGTCCTTAAATTCAATCCAGGGTTTACAAATGATCCAGGTTCAGAAATTCCTCACTCATGGTAATGGGCTTTATCCCAGATTCCTGGCTGTAACTTTCTCCCGCATGGGAGTTCTGGGGAAGAACCTCTTAGACCTTCCCACCTTCTTGAGGCACAAGAGAAATTCCACCATGGAGAAATGTGTATAGGCTAATGAAAAACTTCTCTTCTTAACGAGAGTCTGAGGGAAGAACTTGCACAGCATGGCAAAGATGAGGCTTATTGACTGAATAAACAAAATATCTCTTTAATGATTCTTTTCTTGATATTCTCCCTTGAGCAATTTCTGAATTATTTCTGGTTTTTGTTCTTTGTTTTTTCTCTGGCCAAATAAGGGCTAAGAAGAGTAAGAACCCTTCAAGAAATACTGGTAGCAAAGAAAGTAATTTGTTTTGTGACTGAATAAAGTCCTGCATTATCCTGAAGCTTGTGGGGCAATCAATAACTTAGAAGGTATTTTAGGAATTATCAATTTAAGAACTTTCAGGGTTTTTTTTTTTCCAGGAAAGGATGTTGGTAACAAAGAGAACAAGTGGGTGAGGGAAGTTGGTGTGATGCAGCTGCACACCTCTAAAGGGTTATTTTGGTGCGTCTCATGAGATCCATCTCAATTTTGTTCTTTGCCATAGTGCTTGTTCTGCCATCTTGTGAGTGTATGCAAAGAAGTTTTTAAAGAAGAAGGAAGCCTAATCACTGGGATAAGTCATGTTTTGGTCTCCCTTTTTAAGGCCACCAGAATCTAATATGTCAGTAAGATGTAATTAATAATGGGTGGTTGGTCATTTAGGATACAATTTCTCAGCTAGTCATTACAGCTTACTTGTTTTACTGAGGAAAAAGTTCTCCATGGAAAAAGAACCAGGCTGCCTCTGAAAAGAGGTAATGAGGTGGTACATGGAAGTGTATTCCTAAGGTGCCCATCATGCCCTCTGACACCTGTATGCATTTTCTGGGTGCTGTCTTGATAAGCTGAGCTTGTGAAAATTCCCTGCACCATTTCAAAAGTAAATGACTGTAGGTCATTTGTCCATGCCACTGAAACTGTATTCCCAGTAATGGATTAGTGTGTCAGGGTGCATCATACAGAAATGATTCTTAGAGTGAGCAACCCTCATTTAGAGTGTATCAAGTACCAGACTATGTGAGGAATAGCAGAATGGGTTCTTCTACGGTCGTAGAACATTCAGTGTTTGAGTATAGAGATCAGGGAAGGAATTTCATCTGTGTGTTTCTGCTGCTTTACATGTAAGGGATGAGAATGTGCTCTCTGTTTTGAAGATCTTGCCCAAGACACCCCCTGTCAGCCAGCTCTAGATCTGTGGTTCCCATTTAGCACCGGTCTCTTGAAATGCACAGTTCTATTCAGGCAATTTCTGGCTTGTTTCACGCAGTGGTCTGTAATCTGAAGTGACTCCTTGCTTTGTGTGCTAAGAATGGCCATGGCCTCAGGGTGTGCAGGTGTTCCAGGTGCTGTTTCCAGTGTCTCTCTCTGCTGGCTGGTGGGATGCTGAAACAGCAGGTGGCTTATGCTGTAACCCACACCCTGTGTTCCACCTGTCCAGAGGGTTGAGATGTCTCTGGCGTTGCCAGCAACCAGCTGGGCTTTCTCCTAGCAGAACTTGGTCTTTACGTGTTAATGCAGCAGTGTGACCTTAATTCCTGCACCATGATCAAATTTGTAGAAAAGCTTGTTCCTCTTATGCCCCTTTCTCCTCCTCCTGCTGATATCTGTTTCTATTTTCCTGCTCCCTTAAAAAAAGTTCTAATGCGTAATGTTCACAAGAAGGAAACATCCAAGAGCTATTTCTCTGACAACCAGCGAAAAGTAGAAGAGGTGTATATCAATTGGCTATTGTTTGTTGGAAAAAAACTCCAATCAACTTCCAAAAGTTTGGCTCCAAGAGAGATTTGACATTTGTGTCTTAGGATGACTACATTAGCTAAACCTTGCGACAAAATCTTAGTAGTGGCTTAATTTCTACTATTACTGTGATAAGATACAATTTCTAGAGAGCAGAATGGGGTCCAGTGTTTGCCACCAGCATTTTTCTCACTCTGCAACTGAAATGTCTGTTGATAAACTTTGGCCCATTAATTAATCACAGCGATTTGATGGCAAGCAAATTTCACTTTATAGATTTTATGGGTATTGTTAACTAAGCCATCCTTATTTGAGTATTTTCTTGTTCAGATCTTGCCTGGCTACCTGGATCAATGACAATATTTAATGCTTGTGCATTTACAGTTTAAATAAAGCACAGGTTTGAATAGGGCCACACCTGCAGCAGCTTGTAGCTGTCAGAGTGATATTGTTCAGAGATGTTATGTTATGCCATTCTGTCAAGAGAAATTCATGAAAAGGACACAATTGCAGTGGCAGAAATTTGTTCTTATAATTAAATTCTTCTCTCTGTCTGTAGTTCACTGGAACACCAGCATGAAACTGAACTCTGATAACACAAATATCTATCGGTATTTCATTGTTACAGAAAATAGNTAGGGTGCTGCTTGCATCCTGTGCACTATGAAAGTATTTGCTAGTTTGGTCTGTTGGGTTTGTTTTTTTTTTTTTTTTTTTTTTTTTTTTTTTTTTCCTCTAGAAACAGTGGCTAAGCCATTTTGAATGGGTTTATGACTCATTTTTCTTCTGTGGGCATTCTTATGGCAGCAATATGGTCTCAGCACAGTGTTAAAATGCCCATATTGAAAGAAGGAGAAATAAAAACACCACTTGCAAAAGCAGATTCATGGGAAAGAAGTGAAGAATAATCCTGACTTCCAGGGGGGTTGAAGCTCAAAACTTCACAACTTTTTTTTTTTTTTTT
>VZTE01001857.1:2133073-2246732 GCA_013397775.1 Eulacestoma nigropectus
TTTTATATAAACGCAGACCTCCCACTGTTTTTCCTCCTTCTCATTTCCTTATTCTTGAGCTTCCTTTTCAGGGCCTAATCTAGGCCAAGGAAGAGAGAGGTATTAAGAGAATAGGCTTCTAAATTATCCATCTTTTTTTATAAACTCTTTAATTGCAATGATTGTTTATACATTTTAGCTGAAAATTGCACCAAGTAATCTGGCTTTTGCATCACGCTGGCTGATATTGACTGTTCATGCAGTAGCTTGAAGAAGTTTATGGCAAAGGACAGTCATTAACTTGTCAATGAGGAATGGCCTAGATGTATAAACTCAACACACCTTCAGCTCACTTTCAAATGCTCCAGTGGAACAATGTCTGAAAAACTAACAAAAGTGTTTGGCCATAATTAATCCTGGTGTATGGATCTTCTATCAGCCTGCTTGTGCCTTTCTGAAATGAAGCAATTATGTAAAAAATGGTACTATGTGCACAAATTCTTTTATTCAGGAATTTCTTATTGACTTTGCAAAGACTTTCTGTCATCTGGAAGAACTGGGGCTCTATATTTGGCAAATATGAACACATTATTAAAGAAAAAGAAACCACTCTGCTAATGTGGGTGCACTTCCAGTCATCTGCCAACACCGACAAATTGAGCCAATATTATCAAAAACAGCACTTCTCTTTTTTTTTTTTTTCCCCCCCTAGATGCTCCAAAGCAATTACTGTGAAAGCTCTTCTTGGTAATGAGCATTATTCCTGTTTCAGAGATGGAAAAATCAGTTACAGTAAAATCTAACCAAGGGCAGAAGTTAAGTATCAAAAATTATAGGAAAAAACCCCGTGGTTATCGAAGATTTTTGGTTCCCTCACCAGAACGGTGCATATTCTTTGATCACATGGTCTGGATGCCCTTGAATAAAATTCAATAAGTCTTTAATGAATACTGTAGTAGTGTCAGCCACTGCTCTTACCCCACTTGCCTAAAAATTATACTGTTCTCCCACTCCAAACAGTCTGGGGATGTGAGAGATCTGTGTCTTTGCCAGTGTTAAATTAGGGCTTGATTGGAAAATGTGCACAGCATTTCTTAGGGAAGACTGCATGTTTTCAAGTTCCACAGAGACTAGTGAAGTGTGTTTAACTGTTGGTGTCTTGATTCCTATCATCACCTTCTGCCATAAGCACTTTGATAGGGGTGTGGAAGTCAAAGTCTTCAATGTGAGCATCTTGGGAAGATTTCTTCTGGGAACTGGATTCATGTTTGGATTGTTCCTCACCACCAGGGTGATGTCAGTTTTCTGTAGAGCAGGAACAAACCAATCATTAAGAGACTGTAAATCAATATGGGGATCGTGATGAGTTAATTCAATTACAAGAGAGAGGTTTCTCCATCCCTTGAAACTGTTGAAAGTGCTGCTTCAGCTGAGCTACCTGCGATTGTTAGGTACTACATGTTTCAGGAGTTTCTCCTTCTATGTAAGCATATTCCAGATCTCCACAAACAGAGAAACCTGGCATTCACCTGGGTCACTGAATTGGAACTGGGTCTAGTGTGGGCCAGTTGCTCATTGTTTTTACTTCACAAAGTTTCTTAGTTTAGTACACCTGTGCTGTACCTCACAGAAGAGATGGGATACTCTGTCATGCTGTGTCCCAAACACAGAAGAGGAAGAGAGACTGTGCTCCCAAGAGACTAGATTTTGTGAAGAAATCAAAGGAAAATTGGTAGGGAAGGAAGCACAGGGGAGCAAAGGAGTTAACATTGGTCAGACTGAGAGGGAGTGGTATTGGCACTGGCTGAACTGTTGTGGTCTTTATTTGCACATTAAGCTTAAAATGAAAAAAATGTTTTGGAAAAGAAAGAGGGATTATTAATGCTGTCTGGCCTTTGTTTTTCCTTATCTCTGTGAAAATATTTTCAAAAATATTTTTAGTAAACAGAAAAACCCCTTTGGAGCAGATTGCTGCAGATGGTTTTGCTTAACAAGCTGCATCTGTCTGAAGATTACTAGTACTATTAAGTTGCCCTTTATTCAGCTGATCTTTTGAGATGGAAGCCCATGTGTGATAATATTGACATATGTTGATATTAATAAGTTATCATCAGTATAAATAGTCAGAATGATACCCATGCCTAAGAAAGGAAGAAGCACAGTTCAGCAGCTTTACATGAGGCAGAGATATTGGCCAAGGTCCAGGGGAGTCGGTGCATTGGGTCAGAGTGTGGTGCCTTGCCCCAGGAGCTGTCTGCCTCCACATCCTCAGCAAATGTCACTCCAGCAGTGTGGACAGTTCCCAGCGTGGCTGACAGCCAGGCCCTGTTTAGAGCAGGGCACGTCCCTTCCCCTGCTTCCACAAGAGCTGCTGAGGAAGTTCCTGAGCTGCTTTGCACTCTGCCTGCTCTTCACTCTGTTTAATGGTGCTCTGCCCAGTGGAGGTGTTTAGTCCCTTTTTTTGCTTTGTTTTCTTGTTCTCTGCATTGCTCTGGGTTTCACAACAGAGGTGATATAGTTGCAATAGAGCTATTATTTCTGTCAGTATAGCATGGTGTTTTTATTACAGCTTTTAGTGGTTAAGACACCAAACACCTAACAAAATAAAAGTGTGTTTTTTTTCCTCTGTAAACTTCTTTATAGATTTTAGTATATATCTAAGAAGGTCCCTGGAATTCAAACTTGAATTACAGAGGTTTTTTTATAGGTCAACACCATTATTTTTAATGTTGCTTGTCTACTCAATATTGTGTTTCATATGTAGTAAAACACAGGGTAAAGGTTCAATGGTAGCCACAAAAGTCTGAACATTATAGCAAATATTTTCTCAGGGAAGGAAATTCACCATTGAACCAATTCATTTAAAGATATGGTGGATTTTATCCCACATTGCTTGTAAATTAGTACTATAGAGTAAAAAGAAAAGCTGTAAGGTTGATGCAGAAATTACTGGTTGAAGTTTTACAGTCTGTTCCTTGTAAGTGGTCAGAACAGATTCAGATATTAATCACTCCTGAATTTAAAATTAGCAATTTTAAGTTTGCATCAGAGTGGTAAACTTTTTGCAAATTTAGTTTCAAAGATGGATTGCTGAGACTTGCTGAGGGCTATTGAAAATCTGTATGCCTTCTGTCATTACCCTTGGACAGATCTATTTCATAAAGTCTCTTTAGCCTGTTGACTCATTCTAAAAGCAGAGACAAAGAAAGGGTCAAGAGAAATAGAAGAAATAATCCCTTAACTAAGTTAGCTGGGTTTATATAATAAAGATGAAGCTGAAAAGCCTTTCCAGGGAAGTTGAGCCGGTAGACAGACTCCTAAGGAGTCTAAAATACGTGCAGGTTGCTGATATCCTGGTGTTGAGGCAGTTGCTGTCACTGCAAGCACAAACTAAACAACCACACTCCTCTTAAGGTAGCCTCGAGGCCCAAAATTTTTGATATTGCAGCAGCTTTTCACAGGGGATGACTCAGAGGATTCAAGTAACCCACATTTTTATTCCACTTACAGACTGAGGGGCATTATCAGATGAACAAACCAGTTCTCTTTCAGTGAATTAAAGTCCTGTATTAGCAGAAATGACTGGACCTCGCTAACCTGCTTGGTTAAGGACACACACTTTGAGTAACAGAGTCACAGCTGTTGGTGGATCCTGCTGTGTGCGGAACGGTTAAGAAAGACAAAAGACTACTTGATGTTTCCTTGAGTCACCCTCCCCTGCAGGAATGTTCCGAAGTCTCCTGACCAGAGCTGTCTGGAGGTAATAGAAAGTACTAGAAAGCTGCAAGCAGTGGAATTGCAATGTCAGATCTCTGTCATGGATCATTGTGGGACTTTGTCAGTGAGGTGCCCTTCATCTCAGCCCACCCCTCTGCAAAGAACTGTTCATTCTCCATTACAAACTTCTAGGAGATCATACAAAAGAAAGAGAAGCTAAATATTTGTTTCTAGCTTTCCTTCTCACTTTGAGCTCATGTAAGAGGGAGTATATTGCTTGTTTCATGATGGACATATCTGGAATTGTAGATTATTGGGTGATATTAAAAAGGATTAATTTTTTCAACACTAGTCTCAGCTTTGCAGAATGGCTCTTATGTGTATAATTTAAACCAGTGGGAAAAAAAATAATTTTATATATTTAATATATTTCTTTTATTTATGTATATGCCCTCACAAAGGATGTGTGGCTTTGCTGGCTGCAGTGAAGCACTCAGAGGTCATCAACTAAGTACTGTTTTGTAGCAAAGCCATCCTTCTCCAGAGGAGTGGAGCAGTACCTTTAGAGTCTGTGAAGAGAGGGTACGACAGGGAGAAGTAACAGAAATACCTGATGCTCAGCCTTGATAGTCTTGTGAAGATATTGCTAGGCTAAGGACCTTTGATTCATGGAGGCTTAAGGGGAAATCCTGACCTTATTGCAAACAATGCTTTTCAAATTACGACGACCTTTGATTTTGAAACAAAAAAAGGAACAAAACTCCACCAAAGAGTTCAATTCAAATTATTCCCATTTAAGACTGCTACTCTTGAGGATTTTTTCATCATGTGTCTTCAGATTCTGGCTGATTCTTAAGGCAAGGGATGTGTAACATTTTGAAAAGGGTGAATGCCTTTGCAGATGATATCGCTGTAGATGGTTTTTGAGGTGCTATATATCCTATATAATCTTTGGGCAGATTTCAGCAGACATAGGTCCTTTTTATGGTTTATGAATGTTGGTATTCTTTATATTCAGGAAACAAATAGCTGAGAGAGAATCTGTGTCCACTCTACAATTGGTTCTTATCACCAGTTCTCAGCCTGAACATTGCAACATCAATCAAATGCAAAATAAAAATCGCTTTTTCCCTGAGTTGTTAACAAGTACCATGAAGATGGATGTACAGATACAGATTTGAACATGACTGGCATGGAAATCTTCAGGGGGAAGCATCATGGGTCAGAGGATTGGAAATGCCAGGAGCAGCCTCAGTTCAGAAATGAGGAAGACCAATATTCTGCTTTTAAAAAGGAAAAAAGTCCATAGCGAGAGCAAATAATGACTGAATTGTGGAAGCCTTTTCCGTGGTGCAGGGTGAACAGCAGTGAAAATCTGTGTGATGATGTGAGAGCTGCTTAGAAAGAGGTCTGCTGAGACAGTGACTGCCAGAGGGAGTTGAGTTGTTGTGTTATGCTGAGCTGGCTCATTGATTAGCAATTAGATATTTCTATTGATGAGGAATCTGGAAAAAGAAATCGTCAGGTTTGTTGCACTAGCAGCCTGCATGTGAGGGGATACCTGGATCTTGCTGCTTGGTCAGCTGTAGCTATTAACGTGCCAAAGTGTTGGTGAGACAGGTCAGTGTAGCAGAGACACAGTAATGATTGCATCTCAGGATTCCCGGAATACACTTTTATGTTTTGTTGCTGCCCAGAAACATCCAAGATCAAATTATTTAGGTGACTAAGTGGAGCAAAAAAAATGCTGAAGTTGGCATGAAGCCAGGCTGTTCACAAGCAAGAGGGAATTAAGACATCATTATAATCAGCATGGGACGCCTGGTGATGCTACCAGGTTTTTTTTGTTTCCTTCAGTTGCAAACTCCCTGTTCCTCTTTGCAATGGTCCCTGCAAAACCTCAAAGCAGTGCTGAGAACAGTTGATGATTTTTTTGCTTTTTCTGCCTAGTGAATATTTGTTAGTTTGTATAAGAGAAACACGTTTGGCATAAAACGGGTGTGTAAGAAGACCTTAGACTGGACTTCTACCTGGTACTGTGTGCAGAATGTGTAACTAAAGAAACCTCTATGATGTCAGATACTACTTGGATGCTGAAGCATGTTGTAATTTGAGATGCATACTAAAAATTTTTTCCCACTTCTACCAAGAAAATATTTGTGGTGTATCCAGCACTGGATGTGGATACACCAGGTGCAAATAGCATATTTTTAGGAGAACATTTTCTGATTTATCCTGACTCGTACATTATTTTTTAAGACTAAGGGAGCAGACAAATCCTATTGAAAGTGTGCTTGTGCCTGAACCGAGCAAGAATGAATCATGTGTGTAGCTCTAGATTGACTATTCAGTATTTGACTCACTGGAAAGCTTTGCATCAACTTTGATGGAGCATATTCCATAAAGTGCATTGCTTGAATGGTTGTCAGCTTTTTCATGGCTGTTCGATATCAGTCATTATCAACTGTATTGCCAAAAATGGACTTTAATTTTAATATCACTGTGATGAAGGTGGGAAAAATATTAATGTATCATAGTAATTAATGCTTGGCATCATTTATCTGTAGACAAGAGCTGAATGGTTTATCTATGGAAACAGTTTTGATCTACACTTTTCTAGTGTCATCACTTATCACTTGTCCTTTGCTGACAGATTCCTATGGTTTCGTCTGGGGTTTGTCAATGGTGGGATTTTTTGTCCAAGAGTTTGAGTGTGAAGCAGATGACACAATTCTCACAGGTGATTTTTAGAACTCATGGTTGTTGGAGAATTATCTTAAATAGGGATCATTTGGCTTATCTTCATGAGATTTTTCTTATTATGAAATCTATAAAAGAAAACCTGATGTAGCTGATATAGTTTCCAGCATCTAATGTTATATTTGTCATTTCAGAGCTAAAAGTTTCTGAAAGGACTCTCTGAAACTTAGCTTGGCTTCAGATTTTGTATCATTTGATGTTTCATATCTAAAAATTTAGGCTTTTTGCTTTAGCAATTAAGGCACTCTGCTGTCATCTTGGATATAGTTGTCTGTACCTGATATAGGAACGAGATTTCAGTACCTAAGAGATTATTGAGTTACTTCATATTCACTTCAGAGTAACTGAGAAGGAATTTGGTTTGTGAACCTTAAAATTAGGGAAAGAAAAAGGACCAAGGGTCCAATCAGAATCTGCAGATTCTACTCAGAAGCATATTCAAAACTTGTCCCTATACAGTAATTATCATCACAACATTTTAATTAATAGCAGCTTTAAGAAATTTGTTTGTACAATGACCCTATAATTAAGGAAGTTTTTTTCACGTAAACCTAAAATTAAATTGAGTATTAGAGCAGACAGGCCACTGTTCTGTGGAGACACCAAAATCTCTCATTTGTACTGAATTCAAAAGGCTTTTGATCAAGATCATGCACAAGGTCTGTAGAGGGGTAGATAAATTCCAGTTCCAACTCCTGCAGTGTCCGTGTTCATGTGCCTCTAGAGAATGGGATATTTCTGAATACTGTTTCAAATGCATATGCAAATTGAAATGAAATTGAATCAGCTTTTAGAATCTGAAATTCTTAAATTGAATGGTTAGAAAAACATGTGTTCATCTGGATCTTAGAAACTGCTTGTAAAATTAAGATTATTGAATAATCTTATATCATCTTTGACCTTTGGAGATAATGAGGTTGTGGCAATTTTTAATCATTTCAAGGATACATCTGAATTTGCATTTATTCTGAGTCTTCTCAGCTCATGGCCCCTTTCTGTGGAGCATCCTTACCTTAAAAGACACCTTTTCAAGGTGACCAATGCAAACATAGCAGCAGAGTATTTTGATCAGCTGATCTTTCTTATTTCCTTGTATTTTTTTCCCCTTAGTTTTCTTCACGCTATTTCTCCTGTGATACTTGTGGCCAGTACTTACCTTGTCATTTTCAGCACAACCACTTTTGGCTTTCTAGACATTTTTGTTTAACTTTATACTACTCTCCTGTGCCTGTAAATTGAGACATCATAAATAAATCAGACTGTGATGTGAGTATGAATAAGATTTAAGTTGAATATAGAGTCAATGTCATTGCAAATGATAAAGGAAACAACTTGTAATCATATTCTGAATATGGATTCTTAAAGCACCAGTAAATGCTAATAAATAAACCAAAGACAGTTTCTATTGTATACCTTTGTTATTGAGATATACACCCGTATTACTAAAATATTTATAGAATGAAATGGGAAAATGTATTTGCTACTCATCTTTCATCAAGAAACTATCAATGAAATAAAACACAAAGAAATTAAGAAAGTGAATAAAAATAAAATAGCTTGGAGAAATTTTGTCCCTGCTAGACAATTCATCAGGCAGGCTGAGCAGAGTTTTGTCCTAAGTTTGAATCATTCGTAATTTGCCTGTTTAGTGGGAGAGAATTTCTCAGCGTGTGCGTGATCTGCTCATGTTTGTATAGAAGAGAATCAGAGCAGAATAGAGAGGGATAGAGAGGGTTAAAAATCTTTGTGCTGAGAAGCGTGTGCCCCAGAGGGCTGTGCCAGCCAGGCACACTGCAGCAGCACTGCTCACTCCTGCCCTAGGCTGGGAGTTCAGGACTTCTTCCTAAAGTCAGCTTTTCTTCCTGCCCCACCGAGCAGATTCAACTGATGGTTTCTATTCTATTCTAGAGAAACCTGCTCCTCATTCTTCTGACTGAGCTGTGTGATCAGCACTGAGGCACTGCCCTGTGGGTCACTCCTTCAATTTAAAGGGTGGTGATGGTTCAGAGCTCAGCTCCTGTTGCTCACCAAAGCTGCCTCACATCATTGCAAACCTTCTGTGGGGGCAGAAAGAATGAATTAGGCTGGAAGCAGGAAGGTGGCTTGGCATTATGTAAGGGCAGGTGGGCAAGGGGAATGTTGTGGTGAATGGACAGGAAAATTATGATGTTTCTGCATGAAATGAAGTGACTGCACCATAGTTAATACTGGGAAACTGTTGCAGTCGTTTGAAGACCATGTATTGATTCTGAATTCTTTGAAATTTGTTATGTGATGCAGCCAGCAGGCAGCTTGGTGTCTTTATCATGGCAAGGCCCGTGAGAAGGGAATTGGTGTCTTACCAAACCTAAATCAAAGTTGTAGAAAGAATTAGTCTGGAAGGTGGCACACGTAGTGTGGGACTTCGCTGTTTCTAATTGGCATGAAACAAAGGACAGCCAACTGACAAAACAAGTCAATGTCTAGCATGGAAATGTAGTTTCCAAATTTTCTTTGAGGCATTTCTCTCATTGATTCTGTCAGTTGAGGGGAAAGATGAAGAAGGTGCACACAGTATGTGCTACATATTCATACCCTGGAATCCAGTGTGTCCAATCAAGTGGGCAAGGCGGTGTGCTAAAAGCCGCACTCAAACACTTTAGAGAGAAACTCAATGCTGAAATAAGGCATCTGTGAGTCTGGGGAGATTGAGCAGAAATCACCAGCTGAACCAAGTACGTATTATCTAAGCAGATTGTCTGTGATTAGACACCGCAGAGTTGACACAGCAAGCTCTGGTTTTGTGTCTTTCACTGAGAAAAAGAGATGAACTTTTTCTGCTGGTCCTTGTAGGTTACTGTTTCTCAACAGACCATGGTGGAGCTATTTGATTTCTAGTAATTTGTTCCTTCATGGGATGTAGATAGAAACTGAAATTCTAATAACATGGACCGTGTTATCACCACGGTAATGAAACATCTTGTCTCAACTTGTGAGTTTTTGTTTATCATTAAGAATTTCATTGCTATGCAGGGAACAGCAGGTGAATTTGCCTGTATAGCTGAAGAGAAAAGGAGGGCTGCTTTTTACATAATCCACTACAGATGTTATCTGGAATTTGCTTCAGAATACATTAATATGGCTTTTGTAAGCAGTCTTAGAATTGGCAATATGTTTCAAATGCCTTGTTTGTTTAACTTGGGCAGGAGAGGAAAAGTGATAGCACCATTTGCGGAAGGTGCTTTGTAAATTCAGTCTCCAGTCACTTTGCACGCCCATAACTTTCAGGAAAAAATAATTAAAAAGTGCATTCCATCACTTTTCTGTGAAGGGTGATCTGAGGCAGTTTGGGAAGATCACTGCACTGCATGCAGCAAGGCTTGAGATCAAGAGAGGATAGAGGGCATAAGACAGAGATGGCTTTGGTGCTTCAGGGAAATTTTGTTTTTTGCCAGGCCCTTTTGATAAAGAGGATACATGCAGGAGCTGATGGGTGGCTTTGGGTGTGATGAGCCAAGCTCTCTTCAAGATGGACACAGTTTGTTACAAATGGGAGAGGGTGATAAAGCCACGATGAGTCTGAGGTGACCGACACAGGGCACCCCTGTGATGACCCCAGACACTCTGTACTGCACACTGTGGAACCCCACCTGGTAATTCATGCTAAAATTAGTGTCTCATCCAGAAAGATGCTCAGTATTGAGTGAAAAACTTCAATAAATTGTGGAAGTGCTTTGACAGGTAGGGTAAAGGTAGCACAGCAGAAGAAGGTAGAACTGACCTAAAATGAACTATTGTGTTTAGGAAACAAAATAATTCTGAACAGGAAAACTGAATGAAAAATCCCCAAACAGCAAAAACAAATCTAGCCATGAATATTATTTTTTTTTCAAACACCTGTGTTTACTATCAGTGTCCTGTGTGTCTGAATTTGATGTATTAAGTCCTAAGAGATGAAATTCTGAGCCAGTAATTGTCAGTAGAGGGATATGGCCAACAGAACTAAGCTCTGCTCCTGGGAGAATCTGCAGTTTAAAGAAGGAACTAACATAAATGATGTTAGAAGGAAGTAGTGATCATCTTTGTGAAGGATAATCTTTCAAAAAATATCCATGAAATTATAAAATTAATCATTAACTCTCTAATGACAGTTGATAATAGCATTACCTTCATTGGACATATTATGAAGATCTGCAAAAAGGAGATTTAATATACATTGTACAATTTCTAGCAGGTTAAAGGCTGCATGAAAACCTTTTAATTATTAGAAATAATCTAGGCAAGCAACACCTCCTCCTCCCCATTTCTAGCACTGCTCAAGTGCCTACACAGTCCTATTCTTTTCTAGCCATTATGGACGTATTAGGTAAAGGTACACTTCAGAAATAGGAAGCTATATTTAAGGAATCGTGTCTCATTTCCCAGCTCTCTGTAGGTTTTCAAAGACAGCATTGCTTATATTTAGTAGCAGTTTTACTGAGAGAAGAGAAATACTTTTTTGAAGAGAGGTTGCTTTTTCAAAATGTTTTTTAAAATACTTTTCAGTCTTTAAATAATATAAAACCATGCTAAGAATCCATAGCAGTGCCCTTGCAAAGGGGTAAATGATGGCTGGAAGAGGCCAAAGGCTAAGACAGGTCAGGGAGTGAATTTTTTATTAAGTTTGCTTCTGTATTTAAAGTGGAGATGATCTGATTGAAGTGATTGCACCAATTCCTTTGCTGGTATGAATTTGTGCTGTTGTAGTGAGCATTAAGAGGCTACTGGTGTCTGTGTACAGGCTGGCAGGTTTTCTCTAGGGACATCCTCTAGGGAGGCAGCCCAAATATTATATAAGCTGCCTGTGTCTCTCCCACAGCAAGAACTGCAGGCAGAAAGCAGGAGATGATGGTCTCATTATTTGGCTCTGAGTTGAATCGTGTGTGACACCAGCATGAGCTAACGAGAGGGTCCGTCTGCTTCCCATAACTGAGCCCTGGCTGGTGGCAGCACAGACCTTTGGGTGCCGCCTCAAGAACGGGGAAGAAGGGTGATGGAAATACTCAGGGACTGGAGGACTTGGATTTGCAATGAGCTGAGGGCCCAAAGATGAAGTGGAAAGAAAAGTAAAAATGCTAAGGGCTCTGTGCGGCTGGTGGAGACACAGGCACAAGCTCATTGCTGTTTGTTTTTGATTGCATACATACAGCTCAGTGATTTGGAACTGTGGGCAGATCTGCTTTTAAGAAAAACATATAAATCCATTTTCTAGTTTTTATTTGGGGTTTTATTTCATGTTGCTTAATTTATTTATTTCCTAACTTGGGCAATCCACCAAAGGCCATTTTACAAATACTATTTTAAGAAGTTCTTTCCGAGAATTGCCTATTACAATGTTTTGCCTTTCACTTAAAAAAAATGAGGAAGAAAAGGACTTGAAGCACTTAGAATTCCTTATATAATCAATAATGAGCCTTTCGATATACAGTGGATGCATTTATATAGTAACCTGCAATAGATAGACACACACCACCATGGACAAAATATTCTATCTGTGAAACACTCGTATTTGAAGTCTACACGTAAGCTGTACTGAAGAATTCATTAACACAAGGCAAGCAGTATTAATATAAAATAATACTATATTCCAGGGATGAAAGTAATGAAATTAACTCACAACGTTATAACTTGGGATTGTAGTTCCTTCCTGAGGCTGCCAATGATGTGATCTATCTTCTTCTTATTGCTGCAAGATAGAAACATTATCAGCTTTACATAGAATAGTTAACACCTAGTGTGGAGGAATGCACAAGTCCTGAATTCTGATCATGTGAGAAAGTGATGATACTGGTATTCAGGAATATTCTCTGGAGTGGGTTTTTATTACAGGCTGATTTCCATGTTGCAGTATTTAATCATTTATAGTATATGATTTCTTACACCATTGTTCCTTTCTTTTTAAGCTATGAAAGATAATTGTATCTCAAAGAAGGGACTTATCTCTCTTTATCTAGTCCTCTTTACTCTTCAAGCAAAATTATAATGTGGATTTCTGATGGTTGGTTTCAGGCAATAGATTATTTTAAATCCTTAGTAGAGAAAGAGATTTTAATTCCATTGCAAGAGCAGTCAGGATAAATTAGTTGGAATGGGAAAACCTCAATAAATGACTTTTTTTTCCCAAGGGTAATTATCTTTGGGAATATCCAGGATAAGCAAAGACTTATTGACTGAGCAGAATGTTATTGCTCTGGGTTTTTTTGGGAGGTTTTTTTAGCTTTTTTTGTATAAAAATATTTCTAAATAGGGTATCTGTGAACATCTTTAAAAAGACGCCTATTCCTGTTAACAGAGTAATAATTTAAACTGTCTTTCACTCTGCCCTAAAATTGCCCCTGAAGCAGCTCCAGCTTTCATGAGATAAAATCCCAAGCAGCCCCCTCCCTGCTGCCTGGCTGGGGGAAGCTGTGCAAGCTGACAGCAAGCGCCCACCACCGCACCCTGCAACTCCTCAGCACTCCACAAACCCCTACGGAACAGAAGAGCGGCAGAGAATCCTAAAATGACAGCATGGACAGTTGTCTGGGTGCCATAGAAACTCTCTGTGGCACTGCAAGGAAGAGCTTTCCCTGCCTTGACTTTGCCATTCAAATACTGAGAATGCAGAGATTTTATAGTGGAAAATAAATGTGCCTGTGTGTTGTTTCCAAGTCAGGTGATTGTCCATTTGCTGCAGTTTTCATTTGCTTCTTGTATGGGATCAGCTTTGTGCATCTAACTGTGATGTCCAAACTTGTGTCTCTCTCCTCTCTTTTGTGTGATGAAATTTCGTATCAGAACCTTTCATGAGGTGTTTCCTTCCCAGTGCTGGCCTTCGCAGGGAGATGCCTTGTCCTTCATGGCTTTCCAGTCCTGAGAGGCAGTGGGAGCTGCCTTACTGCAAGCCTGCAGTGCCCGTGGGCTCTGTGCCCTGCTCCTCTCTGCTGGCTGTGGGGGCTTTTGCATGAGCAGGGGTGGGGAGGTCTCAGAGGATGTGATACCAACGCTGGGTCCTGGCCCAGAGAGTGCCTTCAGCAGGAAGGTCTGTGTGCAGTGGGACAACCAGCAAAGCCCCTCAACAGCCTGGCAGCTGTATCCCTTAGCAGACATCTCAGTGTGGGTGCAGGGAAGGCAGAAATGGCTCCAGGCTGCTGAAACAGTTGTTGTACGCAGTGAGTGTTTAATATGGGAAGGATTCCCAGGCCACACAGCTGTCCACAGTGTGCTCCCACACCTATGCTGAGAAGGACATGTTAGAATCCAGGACACACTTCAACATGACAAATAGCTTCCCAAAAAGAAACCACAGGGTTTTGCTTCAGGTCAGCAAGCTCATGCTTGGGTGGGGAAATCTTTGTTTTGCTCTAGAACTGCCATATAAATGACATTATTTTTGTACTTTGCCTTTGCCTGATTTCCCCAGGCTATTTGAATTAACCTACTCAGTGTTGGATGAGGGGTCACCAAGGAATGCTTTTTGCTGCAGTTGGTGGTTTTCCAGCTCAAAGCCTCCAGCAGTGGAATTAATATGCAGTTGCTATATCAGGATGGTGGGGGGAGATGGACTGATCAACTCGTGAAACATCTCAGATCTTGTTCTTTCAACAACTTGTTGTAATTTCCACAATGTGCAGAATTTTTTAAACTGAATATCCTATGCTAATTTTTAAAGGAAAGTTCTGCCTTTCTAGATTTCCTCCTACATTTCATTTAAATAAGTTATTCTTCACCTTTTGTTCCAGGCTGCTGTGCTCTGTTAAATGCTGCTTCAGAAATGACTGCCTTTTACTGATAGGTGAAATAATCTCTGTGCAAAGTCTGGAAATTATTTTCAGTCAGGGAGATATTTTAAGCTGCTCTGAAGTAAGAAGTGCAGGATAAGGGGGATAGGCAGTGTGTGGGACTATGAAGAATGTATTATGAGTTCTTTATTGGCTTCTGAAATTTTGCGCTTCATGGGGTATTGAGAACGTCACTTACTTTCTTATTATTGCCTGTTTTTTCAGAAAAGATGTCACATTATTTTGCCACAAAACCTGAAAGAGGTTGAATGGAATAAATATGGTCATGGAACCACAAATGTATGATTTATTAGCTCAGTGGGACAGGCATGGGCTGTTCCCTGTGTGATCTTCCTGTGAACACGTCTCCTCAGGTTAAATCTAACAGGTTAAATTGGAGGAATGAGCAGACTATATTAACGTCCCTCTCAGACACCAAGATGTCTCAGACACGTGGATGTGAAAAGCATGCTGCTGTTCATGGTGGTCAGGCAGTTCCGTATCTTTGACTGGGGCAAGCATCTGATTCCCCAAGTGATGAGTGTACGTGCTTCCTTTCCCATATTAATCAGACTCTGGGCCTTGCTCTGGTGTATGATTGATTTTGGTTGCTCCCCTGTGTGACACTCTCGTGGCTGTGAAGGGATTGTGGGTGCCTCTGCCCAGGAGAGCGTTGGCTGCCCTGCAGGTCAGAGCCATCCTGGCACCTGCCTTCCTGCCCGGCTGGCAATGAGGGCTGCCAGCTCTTTTCCTCTGCTGGTTACAAGACCGTGTAGTTTCAGGACTTACATTAGAAGTGACAGAAACAGTGATTTCCTAGTGCTGCTGGTTTCTGCTGTGTCTGCTTTGTGACAATCCTGCCTTGAGGACCGCTCCCGGGGAAGTGAGGACAGGGAGAGCCACAACCTGTGAGAAGTCACCGGGGTCTCAGCGGGTCTCACACAGCAGTGGCACCGGTCTGTGTGTCCTGGGCTTGGGAACTGCTCTCTGAGCTCCAGTGCCTGTTTCAGGTCATGGTTTTCAGAGATGGCAATCATGACCCAGGGATTTATGCGTCCGTGCTCGTGGAAAGTGATTTTGCAGTGTGTTTCACTTGCAGCTCTTGTGTTATTAACTCTAATGCTGAGTTAAACACAGCGCTGTTCACATATTCTTGTAAAATCTACACAGTACTTGCTCTGATCATGATGTATCCTTATCTGGTCCAAGCACATGCTGAAAGAAATGCACAAAATTGGTCCCCTTGATAAAGCTGGAGTTCACAAAATCTTAATAAAACTAAAATGTAATCTCAATTTTGCCTTAATGCTCCTGTAACCTAAGTCCCTTTAATCATCATTTACTGCCAGTTCAGTTATCAGGTATAATAAGTGAGCCTGATGCTTTAATGTTTGTTACTGGCCTACATTCAAAATCCCTTACACATGCAAGTTGTATACAACTTAAATAAGAAATGCTGCATGGAGTCATCACCACTCTTATCGAGAGGAAGAGAATGCCATTTCCTTTATTTAACCTACCAGCCTGTACCTCCTGGGTACAATTCTTGGAGTTAAAACCAATAGTGATCCAGTTTGTAGATTGCTGTTGCTCATTAGCTTTGCAAGTATGTCATAATGCTGGGTCTCCAGTCTTGCTCAAAGTAGTCTTACTGCTAGTGTCAGTATTAACCAGAATGCATATAAAAATTAGAGAGTTGAATGGTGTGTCAGTGTTGTTTTTTCAGTACAGTGGACCAGAAGAATAGTGTCAGGCCTTTCTTTTTCTTCTATTTTTTTTTCCTTTGAGTATTGTTACATATTTGTGTTGAAACAGAGGCAACTTCTGTTTGATTCTGCTGCAGATATCTTGCATCTTTTCTTACTCTCCTATCACTGCTGTGTCTGTTTTGTTCTGGGGCCTTGGTTCTGTGTTTTAAGGTTTGACAACTTCTAACCAGGCAGCATGTTGTAATAGCCTGTAGAAAGAGCCTTTTTGATTCATGTGTATCAAAGCGCATGACTAAACCCTCACTGTATATTTTGCTGGTGTCTGTATTAAACTTTTTTATGCTTTAGTCACACATTAAGAAGTGATGCATTTATTTTCATAACTGAATTCAGCGTTCTGGATCTGCGCTTTGTAGAAGAGAAGATAACGGAAGAAAGCAAACATTTCTATTGACTGGCTGTGATGTGTGATCTGCCAGTCAGAAGAATTTAGAGTTTTTTGTTTAGAAGTGGAATGTTCAGAGGGAGGGAAAGAGAACTGCTGAAAGCAAAAATTGCAGCTATTTGCTACTCATTTCAAATCTTTGTCCTGCCTGGTATGAAGCTTAGGGAAAAGATCTTTTGCTCTGCATGCATTAAGTTGATTTAATGTGTGGATACATTATATTCCTGTCCTAGTTGTAAGCATCTTAATGTAATTTTAGGGGTTTTATTTTGGTAGAACTCTTGGATGGGTATCTATTTCCTTGGGTTGTGTTATTTCTTGGCTTCTATATTTTTTATTTGCTACTGTATCACCAAACTTTTTTTTTAGTTTTGGGCAGTGAAAATATAGTAATAGTGAAAACTCTTTCCTTCATCCAGAGCTCTGGCAGAAGTGCAGACACAGTATTTTCTTCTGTTTTAGAGTCAGTGAATCATCATTAGTAGCTGACATGTTGATTAATATCTACTGTAAACCTTCTAAATACAGTTTTTGTTTCAGTTAGTAATTTGTTTGAAAGGAGTTCCAGGAGGTTCTGCACCAACTTGCAAAGCTGAAGGAATGGGACAGTGCCCTTTACTCAATTTGCCAGATTTTATGGACATTCTCTAGAACTGTCTCCTTGCATTTGAAAGCTTTTTAGCTAAACCTCCTCAGACTCTTCTAGAGAAGAACTCTGACTTTTGAGGAGCAAATGGTAGCTCAGGAGCATCCCATCTTTGGGGTCAGATGGAATAGTTTCTGTAGCAGTGGGTACTAGTGTTGGATACACAAAAAAGTGCCAGCAGGGAAAGCAGGAACATGTGAATTACCATGGAGATGAACACAAACTTGGTAGAGGCACTTTCAGCAGAACTGTCTCCTTGGCAAATTCATCAAAATGAAAACTTTTTGTGGAAACATATCAGTTGACAGGAGGAAGATCTTGAAACAGATGCTATCTTAGAGCCCAGAATATTCAAACTGAGCCATGAGGGAACCAGATTCATATCTTTACCCTGAATAACGTCTCCAAACTCTGCTCTTTTTGTCTTTGGCTTCCTTTTCCTCTAAATAAAAAAAATGTTGAAAGCTTTTGAAATCTTTACATTTTAAGTGGAGTTCATGTTTCCTAGTCCAGCTCATCACCTTGGGAATAGTGACAGAAAAATCTCATATTGTCAGTCTTTAGGTAGAGGAAGCAAGCCATGTTTTGCCATGTAACAGCAGGTAAATAATTTAATGCAGTTTCTTTGATTTGCATTATTGCTACTAGTAATCGTTTTGGTCAGGCTTTTGTGGGGGTGGCTGAAAAACCAAATTCTGTCTTAGAAGTTTTACCAATATTGCTTCTCTCTGAGAAAATTGTATTAAACACAAGCAGCAGAGTACCAAGGTTGCTTCTGGAAGTGAATATGAAACTTAGGCGTGGAGGAAGCTGTAGATTTGTCTTTGTTGCATAGCTCAGACCAAAGAAAACAGATGAGATAGAAAGGGAGTTGTTTTGGAGAAAAAGGTCTTGAAGATTAAGAAGAAAAGCTAAACCCCATGGTCTGAGATAATCCTCAAAAAGTTTCCAGTCTTTTGGGTGAGTAGTTGAAATGAACTGATTTTTCAGAGGCTTTTCAGATTAAACTCAAGCTATTGAAATGTCAGAGGAAGAGAAGGAAATTTGCTTTCACCCAGGAGGATAACTTTGAAAAGTAGTAGAAAGCTCTTGCATTCATCCATCCTCAGACAGCAATGGGCTGAGCAATCCTGACAGGAATGAACGTGGTAAGGAGCTGCTGTAGAAATCCAGGGGCAAAAATATTTACAGTTTTATGGAGCTGAAGAAGCCTGCAGCTTTAGAGAGCTCTGAGTGTCCCGTCATCAAGTCTTTTTACAGCTCCCAGGAGAGCAGGGCTGCAGGAGTCCTGTCCTCTTGCTGTACTCCAGGAAGGCACAGGCTGTGAAAAAGAAGGAAAAAACCCTGTGGCAGCTGATGACTTATTTTTAATCTGGGATATAGCAGTGAAACAACAGTGCTGGATATCAGATACAGATCCCTTTGGGATGGCAAATGGCTTTTCTCTGTCCTTCCTGAGGTGTGATGTCTTCATGGAAGTGGGCAGATGTTCTGCCAAGGGAGCCAGGGAAGTGGAGCTCAAGACAAAGGCAGAGGGAACTAAACCCCAGCATTGTATTCTTTGGCCTCGACTGCTTACTGAGTGTAGGCAGCGTAGAGAGAAGAGATATTAACTGAAAATTGAATCTCCTAAGAAAATTCTTTCAATTTGTTCAGCTACATTACTGCACTGTTGGCTTGTTCCATGGAATGCTAAAGAGGAGATGGTTTTGTTTCAAGTTTTCTTTTTTTTTTTCCCCAGGAAGAGAAAATGTAGCAATGTGCAGGGCTTTGGCCTGAGTGCTGGCCAGGATCAGGTGAATGAAAGCGAGCGCCTCCTCTTCTGAACACATGTCAATTAAATATGTCATTTCAAGAAAGCTGATATCTTCCCCTAGGAAGAAAAACTTTATTTACATAACTTTTAAACCTGGGTTTTGACTGTGACTTTGGAAATGGCATTTTTCAGTAAAATATGAATAAATAATGAAAAAAAATGGAAGCTTTTTGTCCCATTCTTCTTCACAACACAAAGACAGAACCAGAAATACTTCAGTTGGAAGCCAAACAAACATTTTTCCTTTAAAGCCAAATAATGCCTTTTTTTTTTTTTTTTTCCAAATGAACACTATGGAAAATATTGCTGTATTTTCAACCTTTTCCATGTTTTGTTTTCTTCCTTTCCCTTTCCCTTTCCCTTTCCCTTTCCCTTTCCCTTTCCCTTTCCTTTTCCCTTTCCCTTTCCTTTTCCTTTTCCCTTTCCCTTTCCTTTTTTTTTTTTTTTTTAGATGAACTGCCACATAAAATAAATCACAGCTCAATCAACTCTCATTCCAAGTTTTAGGGTTAGCTGGGAGACATGTTATTGTCAAGTAAGTCTGTGCTCACTAAGTTCTTTGGAAATAGGCATTGATGTTCTCGTTGGACTGTGTTACTTCAGATATGCAGCACTGCTGGAAATAAACAATCCCAGATAACTGAAAGGCAGAATTCATTGTATACAAGGAAATAAAAAAGATAAAGCATCCAAATTTGATGTGAGGTTTATTTCTTCTCTTTGTGGAAGAAGAGTTGAGCTCTGTTGTTTGCAGTGGGTTCCTTAACAGCAAAAAGCAACCCCTGGCTTCATATGAATTTGCTTTGGAGGTGGAATTTTTGTGTGGATCCCTCATGTCCTGGAAAGGCTGCTGCTCATGGCTCAGCATGTGATGCAGTGCAGGCTCTCTCCTCCGCCCAGCCCTGTGCTTGGGCGATATTTGTAGAAATTCAGTGCCTTGAGACTTCTGCCGGATTTGGTGGCACCAACAACTGGTTTCATATCAAGGGAAGCACACAGCTTGTTTAAGAAAACAGGCAGCTACCTCCACATTGAGGAATATTGATTTTGGAAAGTGGTAAACATAAGTGCATGCTGAATAATGTGGGAGATGAAAACTGTGCAGTTAAAAAGAAAATGGCTCTAGGGCTGACCACCTCCAGGTAGGAATCTAAGTCACTGTATTACTTTTAATAATTTTTTCAACAACCCTCTTTCTTCCTCTCTGCAAGATTCCCAGGAAAACTAGTTTCCAGCTTTGATACTTATTGTTAGATGAATTAAATTAAGCAGTGTAAATGCACCCCTGAGAATTTACCATTTGTCAGGCTTTATGCAGCAGGTGGAATTTCACTGGGCAGGATTGATGCCAGTTTTTCTGCCAGGACCAGTTTGAAATGTGTGCCATTTCAGCCACCAGTTTTCCTATTTTCCCCTTGGCCAGGCATATGTCTCACTAAAGAGCCTGCTTGGTGGCTGTTGGTTTAGACACTTCTTTGCTTTTAGTTTTGTTGGGGGTTTTTTTGTATACTTCTCTGTCCTTTCTCAAAAAGCCACAGAAACTCTGGGCTAAAGTCTACGCTTTGGTTCCCTGGCATCCTCATCTAGGAGGAGATGAGCCTTTCTGGCAGGTGAACATTGCAGAAGATGTGATCTAAACACTGTCAGGACTGCAGTGTATTTCTCTGGCTGCTCTTTGCTTGGATAAGCCTACAGCAGTATCTCTATATTTATGTCCATGTGTGCATATGTTTGAGTGAGTGGTAGGAGGAAAAAATTCCCTGTGAGTGCTTACATCCCTTTCCCTGGAGAGGGGTGATGGCAGATGCTCCTTATTTGTCCTACTGGAAGGGCTGAGCTAACTGTGGGCACAGGATCTTCTCATTGCCATGGTAATGAATGCCTTCTAGAAAATTTGATTTCTATCATATAGTGGGAGAGTGCCTTTATTTAGATTTCCTGGAAAGGTTTTACTAAGCAGATTATTTTGACTCTTGCTTTTGCTGCTGTCTGTGTGACCATATCAAAGAACCACTCACCACACTGTCCCCAGGGAAGCAGCAGCACCTTTCATGGCCATGCAGAGTTTATATTAATTGTTTGCAATGGCTGGTGTCTTAACTTCATTTCAGGGCCACTTTCTTCAGGATAACATATTACTGAAGAAGTGCTGAATAATTTACAAGATTCACACCTAATTAATGTGAGGAAACACCAGGAATGTAAACCCATGGTACTTGCTATTCTTCTGTGTTTCATATTAGTCTGACAAGCACTTGCAGAGCTTCCTCTGCAAACCTCTCTCCTGTTCAATGTTGAAAAGATAATCTAGACAACATTCCTCAACTTCACGTATATTTTTCCATGAAAAAAAGACTTCAGTTTGTATTATGAAATTTGCAAGCTATCATTAACTTAAGAGGGTTTAGATTTTTTTTACTTTTGTGTGTTTCTCACAGCTCAGATTATGAATGATATTACAGTTTACATTAGTATCAGATTGGAAATGTCTCCAGCTATTCACTTAATGATCACATAGAGCAATGTCAGAGGCCAATGCTACCTCTTACAGCACATGAAATAAAGTAGTTCCTTTTTTTGCCATTCTCCATCCTGCCTGTTCTGGTAAATCTGTCTGGATCCAAGGTGTAAAAATGACCTTTTGCCATCACATTGAGATCAAATGTCACTTTTTTCTTTTGCTACAGTTTCCTTTATATGACTTGGATGAATCATTTCATCTCAGTGGATTAAGTCTCAATTTGCAGATAACATTATGTAATTTATCTTTAATGTTTTTTTAGCTAAAAAAATTGTAAACTAGGTACTGTCTCATAAATATTTTTTAAAAAGTTAAACCCCATGGAAATGCAATCTGCCTTTTTTTGTCATTATTATTGACTTCAAAGCTCCTCTTCTTTCACCTGTGTACACACACATCACTGGGATGTAATATGTGCTGAAAGGTACAGTGTACTGTAAAATGTACCTGAAAAATGGGTGCATTGGGTGCACTGGGTCAGGCTTTGATGAAAGGTGTCTCAGTAATAGTGGAAGTGCTCTTCCCCTGCTCACTTCTCATGGCGCAGCCAGAGACGATGGATTTTTGTTCTGGTTGCTGTCTTGTAGTTTAATAATGGAGGAAGATAATAAAGGAGTAAAAAAATTTGAAAAAACCTACATGGCACTGTTATTGCTGTCATTCAGAGTACCCAAGGGAATTCAAAATTACTGTTGGTGCTATATAAATAATTGATGTTGTAATCTTCAGGCCAGTCGTCCTTTCATGAAGTAGCGGTTCAGGGAGCATTGTCACCTCGTGTCTTTGTGAACACAGGTTTGTACAAGAGGTGTCAAGAGACACAGAATCGCTCTGTGTGTTTGGATGTGGAGTTGTGTACTACCACTGGAGTCACTGCTGGCACAAAGGTATTTCATAGCAGTTGACAAAGAAATACTCCAGTATTGTTCAGTTTACCGGGGCGGTAGAGAATGACTGTGAAGTGTTGCCTAAGAGGAATAAGAGAAAAAGTCTATGCAACACTGCTGTGATCCTCGTGCACATCATCTGTTTGAAATTTCACTGAAGATCACAATGATCGATGGGACAGTACAAGATATATTGCCTTTCCACAGCTGCACTCCCGAAGGGGCCTTGGCTAAGTAACCTTTGCTTTGAATTCTGCTTTTAAAGGGCTGGAAACACATTCTGCTTTAATGATACACTGTTGAGAGCAGAAAAAATGTAGTAGTGATGGCAGTTATGGCTCTAACTGTGCTTTGCTAAATTTGAGAATGATCCATTATCCTTGACTACAGAGAGCTCTTGAAATTCTCAGTTTTAAACTGTGCTGCATCCATGACAGAAAACAATCAAACCCAGAAAATGCAAATAAAATACTCTGTGAGAAAGTGAGTGCTAGATTTTCTGAGATAAACAAGTAACAGAAAACCAAGTGTAGGAATACAAACAAATGGCAGCTTTAGTATTGGAATTACCCAAATTTTGCCAATTTCAAGTGCCGCTGTGCTATTTAGGTTCAGTTAGTTTAAAAGAAAAGAATCTCCTCGAACACAGAGTTCTGCTAACCTTAGATCGGTGTAATAAATAAATAAATAAACCCAGCCAGGGAGCAAAGATGCCACTTCATGTGGCAGTGTATTAAAGTTTACAGTTCCTTCTTTTGTACTCTTCCCTGGGGTGCCATGTGTCAGCCTCCTGGAGAAGGAACTGCAAAGTCTGATTCACTGACGTTGCAGATGACATCTGTGCTTGCTGGCTTGGATTAGGGATCCTGAACCAGAAGAGGTTGATCTGCCTTACCAGCACTAAGCTGACATGAAGTTACACAGCTTTAGCTTGTTGGCTTTTTTATTTGGTTGTGTCGGATGCTATGAGTCAGCAGTGGGTGGCTTTTTTTGCTTGGGGATTGCCGCTTTCCTGGGCAGGGTAAGAGGTGTGAAATGGAAGAGGAAGAGCTATGCATTTCACATGTTCAGCTGAAGGCAGGGATAACTCACAGGTGGGAAAAGGTGGCAGCTTGTCAGGGCACCAGCTGCTTCATGTGAGATTAGCTTGGGTACGAGGGTGAGAAAGCTCTCTCTTAACGGATCCTGCTGCCCCAAGACCCTCTGGATCATTTTGTTTTCCAGCAGTCCATATATTAGTCAGGAGCCACTGTGCTGTCCAGCCCTGCTGCCAGTCTGTCATCACGTGGGGTAGCCCTGGCACAGGAGCTGCCCAGGAGCTGCTGATGGAACAAGCAGTCCAAAGGCTGCTGTCCTCTGCTGCAGGAAAAGGCATTTTTCATAGCAATTAATGTGCAAAAATACTGGGGACATGGGCTTGCTTTGGGTTAGTACCACACTATTGCTTCATGTCTCGTTCTTGTCTGTAACTAAAGCCCCCTTTATGTGTATGTTTATTTCAATAATTCTATGAAACATGCACTGAGCTTCCTGAATATGTGGATTGGTGTTCCTGGGTCCCTGATGGCTTTGACTTCTTGAACTTTCAGACAGGAGTAGGAGTACTGGGGGAAAAATTAAAATTATATGAGTTCTTCCCTTTCAATTAATTTTAGTGTAAATAATTTCTCAGACCAGGAAAAATAAGAGGAAAAAGTGTTATTTTTGTTATTTTTAAAAATTCGCTTCTACCTGACATTGCTTTCCCTAAATCGCTTAAAATCTCACCCAGATACAGATAATAAAATTTCTAGCCATTGTAAATAATAAAAAGGTATCCACTTTAGTAAAGCACTTTAGTTTTCATTTTTTTAATTCTAGTTGTTGTTGTTTTTTTTTTTGTTGGGCTTTTTTTTGTGTGTGTACCTCAACATAAAACTTTCTATAATTGAGATATTGGGGACGAACAGGGAGCCGCCTTACCTGGGATACCAGGTGCACTGAGGCTGAATGAAGGCTGAACGAATGCTAAATGCAAATGTAAGCTAAAGGAGGCTTTTTTTTTGCTTTTTGTTTGGTTTTGGTGTGTCTTTTTTAATTGATCAACTTCATAACTAATGACTTTGGCATATTGTTATAACAAGGCAAAAGTGGCTGCCACTACCTTATGGACATGGTGGCAAATTATAGGAAGAGTCACCACTCTTCCATCACCAGGGGACTTTAACAGAGAAAATAGCATCAATTCAAGGCTTCAGTGTAGCATTTTAGGTTTTGCCCTAGATCTTCTAACCAGCAACTTCCCAGGTTTCATGATAGCTACTGCTCTGCGAGAAGCTTTAAGAGCCTTTTATAACAAAAAATTGTGTTTCCTTTGGCCTAATTTTGCTTTTGAGAAATTTGACAGTAATTGTAGCCTATTCTCATGTGCCTCTGGAATCCATTTATTGGATTAATGTCTTAAATTAAATAGATTAAGAAAATACCTTAAATCAACCTGCACCTAACTCAGCACACAGAAAAAGCCAACCTGAGAGACCCTTGTCAGATAAAATAGTCCCAGTCCTGTTCAGTCATTGTGGTTTAATGGCTCGCTCTCTGTGCCTGCTTTACAGCCCAGCAAACTCCTTATATGCTGCTCCAGTCATTACAAAAACCTGGTATTTCTGCTTTTGAAATACGTTACTAAAGTAGGAGATTTGGGGATAAATGCAAACTGATGTTTTTGTCAACCGGACACAGGAGAAGCAAGCTGCCAGACATCCATATTTTTGGCTGAGAGTATTCCACTGACGTGGTAGCTATCAAAATACAATCTGGTGCCCATCCTGACAGATACATAGCATTTGTGTGACACAGGGAAATGTAAGCCTGGGGTTCACAGCCAAAACACATACGGCTCACAGGAGCAGAAAGCTTAGTACTCTAACCCTTTGTTCTTCAGCTAGAAACGCACTGGGCTGAGAGGAGAATGAGTTACGGGGAAAGGCACACACCGATATTGCTGTCACTGAAATCAGTGTGGCAATGTCTGCACCCTGCTCTGCAGGGCCCCTCAACTAAAGGCAACAGAGAACCTGCTCCTGGTGATTTGGAAGGCTGGATACAACATCATAGGCTTAACATTCAACTGTGATGGAAATGGATCATGAGAAAAGAGAGTTTTGCTGTAGCCAATGTGTTGGTGGGGACTAGGGGACTGACAGAACAAGAGCCAGAAAAAGCCTCACATTTATTTACAGAAGAATATAAAACAAGGGACTTAAGGGACTTTCAGGTCATTTGTGTAATTCCTCACTATTGTATTCTTCCAGTCTTGTGGGTTTTGCTTCCTCTTTTAGAAGATTAGGAAGCATAAGGAAAAGCAGAAGCCTCCAAATTAGAAATTTTGGGTTACTACCACATGTCCTTGGAACGCAGACCTGCCCTTGAGGACTACATTGGATGCTGAGTGTGTGAAAAAAAGGGTTTGAATCATTGAAATTCTGTGTGAGTAACTGCAGGCATAGCTATTGCTTTTTTTTTAAGAAAGAAAGTCTAATTACACCGCTGTGTCCTATTAAATTGACTATTATTTTAGAAGAATGATAGCCTTTCATTTTTTTTGACAAACAAATCAGATGAAAACAACAGCAAATGGGTATTTAACTCCATGACAGCATCAACAAATCAGACGTGATACATCTCAGTGCAGTTTCCTCCTGCACAAAACCTTGTCTGGGTTTCTGCCTACAAAAGATGAGAAGCAGAAAAGTGAAAGCTGTGTGAGCCTTTCCTAAAAGAAATGTTCCAGAGGAGGAAGGGAAATGCAGTAATGCACCAGTCCCCAATTTGTGTGCGGTTCCCATCTTCAAAATTACCTGTGTGGAGGAATCTGGCATGTCTTGGCTGATTTTAGAGCTCTAGGCTCACCTGACAGTGCAAATCCTAACAAACAGCAAGAGCAGCAGCACCCCTGGCAAGGAGCCATCAGTAAGGTACATTAGCCATACTATTGGGTACTTCCTGACACATTTTTAAGGTTCCTAAATTCAAAACAATTGAAATTTTGAAGGGTAAACCTTGAACCAATACAAGTATTAATTTGAGCTATTTAAATAGGATATTCTAGGGCTTTGTATTTTTTCAAACTTTTTTTATACTTGGCATCATGGACAGAAACATTTGTTCCTCTTAGCAACAGAGCCTGAGACTAAAAGCTCTGCATTTCCCCTCACAGGCAGGGCCTGTCTCATTTCCTCTGCTTCTCAGGAAGCTCGTGTTCAAAACATCTAGAGCAGCTGGTATGTCTTAGCACAGAGGACTTGCTTCTTGACTGTAGATGACAGAGGCATAATCAGCTTTTTGTTTCCCTAATTTTGCTTCTGCAGAATACAAAAGCACAATTCAAAGAACTTTCCATTGCACTGGGAAATGTAGACTCTTGTAGTGTGCCATATGTCTTAAAAAAACCCCAAAGCAGCTATTTTTTGGAGTTTTGTTTTTCTCTGATAATCCCTTGTGGTGTCAGGAGCTAAGAAGTCTGTCTGATACTGCTGTTCCTACATTTGATTCAGTCCTATAAATTAAGATGCAAGCATTTGAGAGAGTTTTCAAACTGACCTGGAAATGCAGAAGCCCTTTATCATAGCCCACAGTGAGATTTACAAGTCCTGCATGACCAAGGAACACAAAAGAGCGTTTTGAAGAGCTGTATGTTGGTCCCTTAGCACATAACTTAGATCTACACAAATTATATAAGTGTATAAGTAATGTCTTGCATCTGTTAAAGCATTTGTGTCCTAGCGCTCAGTTGCTGGTTTCGAAATTCAAAAGCTTTTGTTTAGGGCCTGAATCTTAAGCTTGAAATACGAGTCCAACATATTGAAGTCATCGAGGTTACTAATAGACTGTACTCAGTGTGAACAATAACTGTACAGTGCCATCCAGGCAGGAGATTTGTCTTGGAAGAATAATGCACCCAAATTCTCACTCACATCACTCTAAATCAGGAGTGAATTCAGTTAAGTAACAAGAATTATATCTGTGAAAATTACCATGAGAGGAGAATGAGATCTGCTTTATTTACTTTTGGAACAACTCAATATTTGAAATGGGCATTTCTGGCTGTATGTGCTCAAATAGGATTCTGAATTGTCAGAATTAGTTAAAATCACTGCTTTTACTGTGCATAGGATGTTTTTAATGGTGCACTTATTTTCTTAGTGCCGTATGTTCCTCCTTATAGAAAAACAAACAAAAAAAATTAAGATCATCAAATCATTCACTACAAAATGTGGCTGCTCCTTATATTTGTTTGTATATAAACACACATTGTGCAAGCCAGAGAACAATAACAAACGTTAGTAATCAGTAATATAAAAGTGATTGTTAATATACCATGAAAATTAATGTCGCTGTCCCTCTCTCGGAATACAAAGAGAGATATTGCAAAATCTCTGGGGCCAGAGACATATCACTGAAACTACCAAACTGAACTTTACCAGTTCCTCTGCTCTTGTTGATAAAGGGTTTTTTTTCTTTCCCACCTGCTCACCTTCTGCTTCACCTCCCTGAAGCATCCTGCAGGAGATGAAGAGAGAAATGTTTTTGTCAGAACCATCTTATCCTTCTTGAAAGATGTCACTGACAGGGGGATGCATTTTGGGCACCTGGTGGAAGGATGCAGTACCCAGAGGATTTCAGTCAGTATTCCCTGTATTTTCCCAGATGGACAAATTGAGTTGCTCAGACCAAAGGGCAGCAGGTGTTTGTGATGGAGGTTTTGGGCTGAATTCTACCATGGCTCTACGAGAAACGTTAACCTACCTCTGCTACCAGTACGAATCAATTTCTGCTTAGGCTGGGACCAAGATGTTGCTGTGGATTCTTCCTGTACTGGTTCTAAATTTTCTGTATTTTGTACCTGCAATCAAGAATACCCTGAAGGGGCTGGGAGGTGTCAGCAGTGGCTGTTTGAGGACGTGAGGGATCCCTGAGGCCCCCAGGGGATGCTGGCACTGCCATGGCCCCACTGCCCCTCCATGGGGCACACACATGTGAGGCACCTGGGATCTGCTCTCCACAGAAGAGTTCATGGAGGCAGGAAAGCAAAAGTAGGGCTGCATTCACTGAGAGTCTCTACTCTGTCAGGCAATCCCAGGGAAGTCAGCAAAAGTTCTAAGGTGCCTTTTGAGGATTTTATTTTATCTTTTTGCATTCCATAGCAGTGGAACAGATTTTACTTGGATCCAGTCAGCTTTTCTGTCAAGGTGTGCTCAGATAAAAGCAGGGTGTTAGCTCTGGCTGCACTGGAGCAAGTGGTGCTTCGGATACTGGGACACTGGTAAGAAGTACAAATCCCCCTGGGAATGAGGAATGTATTACCAACCTGTGAGAAATTTTTTAAAGCATTCTTATAAGGTCTGTTTCTGAACTCTGCCCATGTTTTTAGTGACCCTGCTCTATTGTGATCTGTCATGTTTCCAGAGGTGGATGTGCTGTCACAGGCATGAGGAACCGAGGAAGTTGCTGTGGAGACACTCATTTTTGTCATATTTTTCTGAGCAATATGCCTCTCAGCCTTCCTGTGTCCTAAATCTTTAAGGCCTATGGTAGATGGTTTCGAAGAGTAATTTCAACGGTTAGAAATAAAAATGTCTTATTGGATATCTGGGGAGATAAGAGCAGTATTTTTAGGTCTGCTATGTCTTCCATCTGTGGGTATTACACAGTAGTTGAACTGCACCTCAATGATACCTAAAGCTAAACTACAAACAGGAAATTGCCCCAGTTCTTAATAGTTTAATACGAGAGTTTCCAAATGTATGCATTTATAGATAAAAATCCTGTATTCTGGAGGAAATGCCATTGGCATTACATGGATAAAATTGCACTTCACTAAATCTTCATGGACTGTGCTACAATACTGTTTTCTCCTTCGGGTACCTTATGGCAGCTTCCAATTTCACCTTTGGGTGAAACATCCTAAATAATATCAATCTTGGCTCTTAAATGAAACACAGAGGGTTATATGTAGACTTTGGCATCTGAAGTGTGAATTGAAGGAAGACTGAACAAAGAAAACTATAGAGAGCCTTTTTCCAGGAGAATGTGTTTTCAGACTTTCAAAGAACAGAAATTTGAGTCTTAGAAATTCCTAAATGCCTCTGTTTGCTGCTGGATTTTAACTTACTTTTTGTACTCACTACATCAAAACTGTGGGTATAAAATGTGAGCTCTGAATTGCTGTGTGGAAATAATGAGGGTTTCACACCTTCCCATGAGTCCTCAACTGAGCATTTGCATGAAGAGGGTTCAGTAGGTATGCAGAGGCCCAGCTCAGCTTGGGCAGTTCCAAGCGGGAGATGCAGAGAAGTGTCAGTGCTGCACTTGGAAAAGCTCACGAAGCTGCCCAAGAATGCAGCATCTTTGGATTCAGCCTGACAGGTGTTCAGATAACAGGAGTGTGGGTAGGACAAATACAGAGCTGTAACGAAAAATTTCACAGGCTCATTGTAAAGATAATTCATGTTCAAATCCAAGCAGATTTTAAGCCATTTGTTTAAAAATCTTTTGTTTAGGGGATAGAGATTAGATGCAGCTTTTATTTGAGAAGAGCCTTTTTTCATGCTAGCACTTGAAGGCAGATGAGGAGCAAGGATAAAATAAGATAATTCTCAGATGAGGAACTCTGAATCCATGGAATGTATGGTTTGGTGGCTCTGCCTGTGATTTGAGCCATGCCCTGATATCTATATTTGCTTTTTGCATCAGGCCCCACTCTATTATAAAGTGGCACATTCCCACTGCTCTTCTCAAGCACTTGCTGACAGTTACTAGAATAGTCCAGAGCTGCTCTGAGCAAGGGATGCTTTTCTGAAGGAGTCTCTTTCTGTGGGAAGCTCCAGCAGGAGCTAAAGGCAGAATGCCCTTGTGCAGTTGCCCAGGATGCTGGCAGGGATGTTGCTCTGCCAAACACGCACAGTAATTCATGCACAAAAACCACCGCATGGATATTTTTGAAAACGTATGAAAAATATATGTGCAATATGTTGCTTTTCCAGGCGTGGTGCCAGCATACTGAGTTCTTCTGGGCTTTTGTCTTCTGCAGAACACCACCAATTAGAACAGCAAAGGCAGAACAACAGGAAAAACAAAAGAGAGAAAATGAAGAAAAGAAAAGAGGGAAAAAGGGAATACAAGGAAAGAAGGATATGTTTTCTGGCCTCTTAATATTGTACATGTCTTTGAGCTAAGGGTCTGACTTCTCTTTTTGCAAGACTGCACTGTGCTCTCCCTTGGTGTGGAGTATGTGATCAAGCCCTTTGCTAAGGATTCAACTACGTGCAGCTGAATTGAGCTCCCCTTCACGTTGATTTTAATCTAATTACAGTCATGGCACATGTTAATTGCAACCTGACTGCTGTGCCCGGTCTTGGCATGCTCTGCGTGTGGGGACATCCAGCTGGAGATGGTTTGCATGGAGCTGATTTTCAGTCTGGACTTTTTTGTTCCTCTGCGAGAGCATGGAATTGTTGGTGTGGAATGTGGAAACTTGCTCAAAAATTTTTGGAGTGAAGCTAATACGTGCAAAAAACATCCTGCTGACAGAGGTTGCTGACAGAGGTTGCCCAGCCCTTTTCTAGTGAGGAGACTTTTTAAATTTTTTTATTAACTGTGTCAAATGTCTTTGACTTTCATAGAAGGTGTTAGATGTTTAAGTGGGAGCCCCTGGGTTTACAGAAAAGCCACAGTTCTTTCTCCCGTCTATTCCAGTTAACTGGGTTATAAGCTCTTAGAAGTTGCTGTTTCTCTTCCACATTCTTGTATTCCCCAAGAAAATTATGGTATCTACCCTAATTAATATATGAATATGAAACTCTCTGAAGAGCTAAAACTTAATTTAGCCTAAGTAGCAGCAGTAACACTTCAATGCTACTTAAAACACACAGAGCAGCAATCCCAGTTTGAAGGGAGCTGCTGGGCTCCCATCCCACCCTTCCTGTGCCCCCAACATCTGTGACATCCCCCAGTGGCAGTGGCGACAGCTGAACTGAAGGAAAGAGCTGGGGTAATAAAATTTTAATAGTGTTGTCTTAATGTTTATTAATTTCTCACAATATTCCAAACTGAGAGCCAATGGATTTGCCATCCTGCTTTCCAAAATTAGAAATTGTGAGATTTAAGTTTGCCCACTGAACCTTATTTCTTCCCCCAGCATTTCTGGTCCAATTTCTAGCTCCTCAGTGTATCCTGGGTTTGTGGTGCTGCTTGCAGCAGAGAAGTTGCCCACAGAAATGACAGAGGGAAGATTTCTCAGGCCTCTCTAATTCTGGCATGTGCTAACTTTCAACTGGGTGACTTTGCTGCGTCCTTTAATATAGCTATTTTTGTGTGTGTGTGTGTATAAATTAAAAATAGCTCTATAGAAATAACTTTAAAACCCTGGAGTATTTAATAGCAAGCAATTCCTTTTTATAAAAAATTTATAACAACTTATAAAATGTAATCAACAGAGAATTGTGCCCCCGCTTTTGAATTCTTTAGGTGGTTTTAAAAATAATACTTTAAGGATGTTGAAAATGGCAGCATGAAGTGTTTCTTTCCTGTTGAATAGCTACTAAAATAAATTATTCCAACTGTATTAAAAATATGAAAAGCCTACCACTGTTACATATACTTGAGCTGTGTGAAAGCACCTCTGTTTGATGGGATAATTGCTCTGGCATATATAAACATAATTTATTTTACTGAGATTTAAATATTAAACACCAAAGTTCTTCAAAATGAGGTCCTAATGATGTAGTGCTTCACTATGCCTGCAGTCAGAGGTGTTCCTCTTGACTCAGTTTATGAGAAATTTTAAATATTAGGGTTTTATTTTACCTTTCTTTGGTGTTCCTTGCTATTTTCAGTAAGCAGCAAATGCTATAGTAGAGGCCCAATGCAAAGAAGCTGTGAAAAAAAAATTCTAAAAAACAACATTTAAAAATCTATAAATTTGAAAAGGATGACAAATTGAGGAATGCAGTTTAAAATGCTGTTTAGGGAGTAGACAAAATACTAAGTCTGTTGTATCCAGATAAAACTTGGTTTAAAGAACTTTACGTAATCACTGGAGATGGTAAAAATGTCAACTGGTTTTAAGAGTTTTAGGGAAATTAGGTTGTTTTTCCCCTACCAATATTTTTCTAGGAAAATTGTGGATGGGGTTTTTTTGTGATGTCAAAGGTAAAAGATACTTTTTAGTTTTAATTTCTTCATAAGGAAGCATAAAAACAGTGGCCAGAATGAAAATGATTGTTAAAATATTTGAGCCCCCAAGCAATGTTTCAATCCAAGGCAAAATAAAAAATATAAATAAGTAATCTTTTTGCTAAAATCTCTCTATTGAGCTCACATGTCACACAGGCCTCATCCTTGTCAAACAGAGCAGTTGGGTAGAACGAATCCTGGCATTACACTTCCGAGTCTTTGTGGAGAGCCACAGGGTAAATCTGTAGCAATGTAACAGCTTCCCACAGCTGGGATGTCTGATTATGTGGCGTGCTGCAAAAATTACAAACACACTGTGCTGCAACATGGTAACAGGATAAAGCTGTAACAGAAAGCCAGACTCAGATAACCAATACAAACACTCTGCCATGATAAAATATTCGATTTCCCTTCACATGTGAAAATGTCTTGCTTTTAGAACATGCATATTTGTAAATAATGAATTTTAATGATGAAAGTTAATTACTGTAGATCAAAACAAGACTCTGGAAGTTTAGAACTATAACCTAAGCAGAGCAGATTTGCTTTAATATAAGGCGCATTTTATATAATATTCCTTGCGCAACTAAACTTTGCAGTACTACTGCCCTTCTCCTGCCATCCATTGTCTCCTTAATTCACTGTGCTCTAAGGATGATTTACGTGCTGAGTGTATCTGACACGGGTTAGAAAATAAATTCTGCAGGATTGGGAAGAAATGTCTTATTTGGGGCTATAAAGGAATAGTTGAACACTAAGATTTAACAAACTGCTACTTTCTTCTCTTACACCTCTCTCTGGGAAGGAAAACTGCTTCAAGACAGTCTTTCCAAACCCCACTCCTCTAACTTGTTTTCTATGCGTTAAAAAACCCCAAACTCAAAACAAAATTACAAAGCCTCACCAAAGGTTAAAGAATAATCATGTTTTGTCTAGCATTGCTGTCACTTCAGCATTGCAGAGCAAAATTTCCCCTTAAAAAGAGTTTCACATTCCTTTTACAGGCTATTCCAACATGAATATATTGTGAAGGGGGTCCTGCTAACCTTTATTGCCTGCAGCACTGCATAGGGAGTCAGTGTGAGCACACTGCAGACCGGTCCTGCTCTCAGGGGCATGAATGAGACATGCCACAACTCTTAGAAGGAAACGCTCACAAATTCTGTATTTTCCTTAAATTACTGTGTGGTAATATACATACATGTTTACACTGGTCCTGCCAACTCCCTGCCCCCAAAATATGATAGGGTGGGCTTTTCTGTTCTTTTCAGTTTCTGCTGTTTGCTCATGGGTATCTCCTTCCATCTCACATTCCAGCAGACTGGTATCACCAAGATCAGGAATTGTGCTACAGCTGTCCTTGGCCTTTGTTATCAGGCCAAAAATAACATCAGCACCATGTGGTGGTGCCAAGATTGTAGCAAGCTATAATGACATATGTTTTGTTGAGAAATTGATGCTGTGACTCTGAATAACAATAATAATAATAATAATGGTAATAATAGTAATAATAGTTGTTTGGCTGGTGCTGGTGGTGATTGCACAGGAGAGAAGTGCTGCTCTGCGTCCTTCAGAACTCCCTGGGTGTAGCATGAGCTTGTCACTGCTGGGATCTTGGTTTGCATTTAGAAATCTCCTTGTGAAATGCAAAACTGGTACCAGTGTTTGTAAATACAATCTAGGCCAGTTCCCAATGGGCATCATTGCAGAGCCAAACCACGCTGGGAGAGCTGGGACAGATGGCAGCCTTTGTCCAGAGTAGGGCTTCCACGTACAGTAGTGGAGCCTGAGAAACCTGTGTTATTTAACAATAATATATAAATACCAAAGTGTCATTGCAAGCTCTCCATTGCCCTGAAAAGACGTAAGTAGAGAGAATGCATCCATCAGCCTGCACTGCTTCAGTCAGTGGAGACTGGCTATTAGGCTGTGTGTGTCAGACAATGTTACATATCTGGACTGCTCCTCCAGTACAGTCCAGGGTTCATTCTGTGCAGCTGCCTGGGTTGGGTGAGCAGGGTTTCTATTCTGACCTGAGGTAAATCTTGAGCACTGCTTTCTGCTTGATAATGCTTGGAGAACCAGGAAAGTGCTCACTGGAGTGAGTTACTCACTGGACACATTTACTGCTTGCCTCCTCACTGCACAGAGCAGAGACTTTTGGTGTTACTCATTAAGTCCCTGCAATTTATACCAGCCAACACCGCTCCAGCAGTGCAGGAGGTTTGTAGTTTGCTGATAAACCACTTGCCATCCTGCCTGTTAAAAGCTTAGAGAAAAAGGGGAAAAGTGTGAGGTGTTGACATCAGAGGGTATTTGTAATAACGAGTAATATGACACAGAACTGGTATATCTCGGCTACCATCTCTCTGCTGCATTATTTTAGTGGCTATGTCTAGCTGTCTACTAGCTGTGACACATTTTTATGGTTTGTCGTAAAAATAAAAGTGTGTCTATTACCTCTAGACAGAATCTGGATGATGCATAAAAACCGTAGTAAGGGAGTTCATGTAAGGAATAATACAAGAGCCATCTTCAGTGTGTCAGGACAAGTATTGCTCATGCAGCAGGGCCTCCTGCAGGCTGTGCCTTCCCGTGCACACAGCCCCACAGCTAAGCCACCTCTGAGCTTCCCCAGGGAAGAGCAAGCTCTGGGCTGGGTAAGGCAGCAAACTGATAGGAACTCTCAATCACCTGGTATAAGCTGTGAATTTGTATTCTTTCTTCACTTTGCTGCATTCTTTAGTTCTTCCTACTTTCAGAATCTCTTATAAAGTCATTGAGAAGAAAAAGGAAAAATTTTCTTTTTGGCCAAGTATTAAAAATACCAGCACAATCACTTGTATTTTACAATGAACAAAGGAATTTTAAGTGCTAAATTAAAAAAAAAAATCTTCAGTTGCTTCTCTTCAAGTCATGATTATCTTAAATGGGCTCTTTATATGCTAAGTCTTATGAGAATATTAAAAGGAGGGAAAAGCTGCTGGATAAAGCAGGTCAACTCAATTAGAAAGAATCTTTTTGGGTTTCATTTGTTACCTCTGTGTAACTCTTGTGGGAAGTGTATTAATGAAAACCAGGAACTTTCTGGCTTAGCAGAGATCTGATATAGAGAAATAAATATCAAGGAGACCCTCTGGGACTCTATCCTTAGCTGTGGTAAATTGGAATAGCTCTCTCAAAGTTATTCTAAATTATAACAGCTGAGGCTCTGCTCCTTATGCCTTGCTTACTTGGTGCAGCTAAGTTTGTCTTTGTTAAGTAATAAGAAACTTATTAGTAAAATGAAGAAATTCATGTGTTTATTTCTCTCTGTAGTCAATGGACTAAAAAAACTTATGTCTGAAGTCACAAAATAGAACATGCAAGATGTTTTTAAACTCAGAGGAAAAATGTCTTGTTAGCAGTTGTTCTCCTTTCCCTTTACCGTAGAAAAGGAAACATTACAGATGTGATGCTGATGGGGGCCATAAAACTCCCAAACCAGGATGCTGACATGAGATGCATCAGGCTTAGTGCTGCATAAATCCTGAAAGAATGCTTGTTGTGGGAAATGGTCCATCTAGAAATAATGTTCTAATTTAAAACAAATTATTGATACAGGAAGCAGTGAACTTGAGGCTACTGCACTCTCTATGTCCACAGTTCTACTTCCAAATCTGCCAGATTTTTATTAGGAGCGTTCACAAGGTACAGAGTTGCTTTGCAGGAATTCGTGGCTTGCTTCCAAGGCAGATAACTTCTCCCAACATTTGTATCTTTCTTCTCATATAATGTAACAACAAAGCATTAATCATGCAAATATCAATATTTAATGATTATGTGGTTAATGCCTGCAAAGCACTCTAGAGATAAAAAGTTCTCTATAAATCCAAATGTAGGATATTTACTCCTTGCCTTATCTTAGTTGGATACAGAAGGGCTGAGAACCAGTTCATGTTATCGGGAAAGGCAGATGTCTGATGCTTCTGATATCAGGAGTACAATATTCATTCTAAACTTACTGAGCTCTATGACAGTCTTTTCTTTTTCTTCCAGCTGCTTTTGAAGTTTGCACTATTAGAAACATTTGTATGGTAATGAGGATACTGCTCAAACCTCAAAATACACTAATTAGGTAAAAACCAGGACTGGGAACATTTGGCCAGCTAATTAAGATGTCATAATTGGTGCTGCAAAAACCATTCTTACCTCACACAATTATATAAATGAAGATCTACTGTCTAATGAGGGGCTGAGGGAAGAGGATTGTTGTAGAAAAGTAAGAAGTCCAGCGCAAGCTTTCCCTGCACGTCAGCATTGCTACAAAACCCCTCAATATGGCCCTTTTTAAGTGATGGGTGAGTCACAGTCACCTTTCCTAAAACACCTCCTTTTTATTGAAGAGTCTCTTTTGGACAGGTTAGCAAGAGTTAAATGGCAACTTACGAAACCACTGCTGAATGTTACAGAAGGCTGTGTACGTGAGCATTATGCTGAGTTTGGCCATGAGCAATCACTGGGTGAGATAACTCCTCTAAACAAAGATGTTTGTTTATCTCAAGTCTCCCTTGCTCCTTTTACTTTCTGTGTCTGTGTTATGGGAACTGTTCAGGTTTAAGTAGGAGATAAAACATAGCAAAATTTGTTTCCTTAAGTTTCATTTTTGCCAGCATCATTCTAAGCTGTCTGCTGGTAGCACCTTTCTCAGCCATTAAAAATTTTGAAGAACAAAAATTTCTAGTTCATGTATTCTTGGAGAAGGTTTATTTATCAGAATCCTAGATTTTGCAATGTATAAGAGGTCATGTTCTTCCTAAAAGTCTCTGCTTAAAAACCTTTCCCTACGTGCAAAAAACTATTGAAACCTACTGTACAAAATACTTAAATGTGTTGACTTTTGAGTTTATGCATAAATCTTCCCAGTTAATCTGAAAGTTTTGCTGAAGAGATATGGATGCTTTTTAAACCAGGCCTGTCAAAATGATGAAGTCTCTATTAAATTGTATCTGCAACAGACCTCCTCCACATGAGGAGGCTTAATGAGGACACCGTGGCCATTTGTGTAGGGGTTTTGGACTCAAACTTGCCTGGATGGAATGTCTGGAATCCTGACAAAGCACAGTCCAAAATGATAGAAGGGAAGATTACAGATAGTAATAGGATCTGGCAGCTCAAAGTCAAAACCAGTAGGGTGGGGCTATCCCAACACTGCAGAATACAAGGGTGGAAAGAAATTGTGACGCAGTTCAGTGAGGGAAGAGCAGGTTCACCTTGGAAGGCTGGAGAGCAATTTTTATCTTCAGGTGTTGCCAACAGGGAGCTCAAAATGTGGCTTTGCAGAGGAGAGCTCTGTCTTTGGTGGAGACTGGTGCAAACCACTGCCACCATCAGAGCAAGACTGTGCACATTCGCTAACAGAAGGGTGACAGCACAAAAGGAGGCTATTCAGTTGACTTCCACGAGTAGAAGCAGAGATTTATTTTTAATTTTTTTTTGTTTCCTAAATATCATTGGAAAAAAAATCATCATTTGATGAAACCATGTTGAGATTCATTTCAACCTGATAAACGGGGGAACATAGCAGAGAAGGCAGGTAATGTTTAGTTTATTTAAATTGGATTAAAAATAGGGTCTGAAATTTGTTGAGTGACGTAATTTCCTCATGGTTTGCAGACACCAGCTGGAGACTAGCTAGGATAGTGGAGAAAACCTGTCAGGCACCTCAGTACAGGCAGCTAAGAGTCCTGCTGAGAGCAATGGGGAAGAATTACACCCCAATCAAAGAGTTCTCTCTCCATGTTTAACATTCATAGTGTTTTGAAGGCAGGACACTGATTATTGTCTGGCAGGACCCAGGGCTGTTGTCAGTTGCTTATAATTAGCTTCAGGCTCTTCTCCATGCTCAGAACTCAGTGCTCTGGGTGTAGGAAGATATTTAAATCTATTTACATAATTTTGGTACGTTTTTCTTAAAATATTTCTCTGTGACTGAAGAACTCTTTCCTGGGTTGTCCTTTGCTAGAGCTATATTGGCAATTTTGGTGGAAAGTTAGATTTCAAGGGAAAAGGAAAGGGCCTCCTGTGTGGCACTGGGCTGATGGAGGTTCCCTGGGGGCAGGTGAGAGGAGGCGGCACAGCCCTTTCCCAGGTGACAGCCTGAGTGGGAGCAGTGCCAGCCCGCATCCCTCTGCAGCACTGTGTCCCCATCCAACCTGAGTACTCCTTGTGCCATAAAATCCTTTCCTCCTTGACCAGGGCGACTTTGAAAATGTCTGATTTTTTTAAAAGCTGGGACTCTGTGGGAAAGAGTCTGTCATTTAGTTGTGTTGAAAAAGAGAGGAAAGGAATCCAGCCATTGCTAACAAGGTGTGAGACAGAATGAAACAACGAGCAATTAAAAAACCCCACAATAACTTTTACTTGGATTTTCCCTCAACATTTTGAGTAATTTGTCACATCTTTTAAACAGTAAGGTGCATTAGCATGCTGAGGAGAGTGTAATCCCCTGTCTTCTTGATGCCTGTTGGAGTAAACTGTGATGTAGTATGTTTAGAGACTGTAGACTGGATGACTTTGGTTCATTCAGAGATATTACTTTAAAAGTGGCCTTTGCTATGATTTTTAGTATATTGTACTTCGGAACCAACACTCAGAAAAATGTACATTTTATAAGGGAAATAGTTTTTTTATAAGTCGGCATTGGCTAAAAAGTAAAATTAGGAGAGTTTGAGTGAGAGAGAAGAGTAAAAAGATATATTTTGTTCATCAGGGGATGTGCAGTTATGGGACAAAGGAGGACACATTTGGGATTCAATTCAGGCTCAGGGTTACAAACGCTCTCTTCTAATCAGAAGCATACAGGTGAGAGACATGCTTTGTGTCTTTTGTGCCTCCCATCAGAACAGATTCAGGTGCATGCATAATGCATGAGGCAAGTACCAGCACTGATGCAGAATAATCCATAAAATATGAAGCTGATGTTATGAATAATTAAAGCACAAACATGCTCAGAAACACCTGCATGCAGCTAATAGGATGGGTTGGACTTGGCCTACAAGAGTGGTAGAAATGTAGAATTGAAGCTGTCCCTCCTCCCCCTTGGTGTCCCTTGGGCTCTGTGTGGAGCCTGCCACAGGGCACAGCTGCTGGGGACCCCTCCGGAGCTTCAGACTCCTCCTTGGGAAGGGAATGAACACTGAGAGACTTTCCTCAGCTACAGCTGCAGAGAGGCCTGGCACCTGCTTTCTTTAGAGAGAAATTGCCAAAGTGTTTCCTTGTTATAATATTGAAAAGGCTGAACTTTCAGCCTCCTGGTAAGTAAATGCCAGTTTTGTTTAGAGACGGTGCAGAAAGATGAAATATTTAGCTTTTATCAATAATGTACCCTCTAAGTAACAGTGCCTACATCGACACATAATCTGTGACAAACTTCCATGGATCCCCTGATGCATTTGAGGCAAGCTCAAGGGGTTTTTTTAACTTGTAGGAGATGAATAACTTCTGATGTTCCCTGCAGAGAAGGGAAAGAGCAGGGCAAGAACTGAGTTAAGACTATCAGCAGCAGAGAAGGTCATATAAATTATTACTGCTTGTATGGCTTGTACGGATACCCACTCACGTGGTGTTGGTGTTCTTGCTTAATACTTTTATGATCTCAGTGGAGATTCTGGGTATGTTAGGGAAGACATTGTGCACAGAGCAGAGGAAAACATCCAGGTCCTAAAGGATTTGTTTTAAATAGAGGTGAAAAATTGTGAGATATTTTCTGAAGTTAAATGACCATATTTTTTGAAATGAGTAAAGCTGGGGAATATATAAAGATACCTAGCAGAGATTGATCACACTTTTACCTGAAACAGGAGAAAAAGCTTCTATCATCTTAGGCAGCTTCCAAAATACTGTTTAATTTATATCTCTGTAAGAGTGATTTGAATGTAATGGAAAATAACATCTGGATTGTGGTTTACATTTTATGACTGTATACAACTCACACAGTATATTTTAGTTTTTGTATTTATACTTATAGGTTGTTATATTGCTGCTCTGATGAAGGAGTTCTAGCTGTGTACACAGCAATCTCAGATCTTTGTTATTTAAAATATCTTCTTTGGTCTGATATGTTGGATCCTAAGGAAAGTCTTTCTGTACTTTTATTTCTTGAAGAGAGACTGTGTATTACTGAAAACACAGAGCTTTCAAAGTAACAAAATCACAGTGCTCTTGCTGGATCTCACAGAGTGCAGGCTGAAAGCATATAGTGCTCAAGGGATAGAGTGGACAGAGTACAGATGAAACCAGAGAAGCTGGACCCATGGGTCTCTGAGTTTGAATCAGCTAAAGAGACAAAGCTGCAAGAGTCCAGCAAACTCAGTCCTTACAGGGACAGTTTGGATGGTGTTTCTGCCTACAAGAGGAACAGTTTTCCTCTGGTTTCGATGAATTAATTTCTAGTTTTGCCATAAGACTCACTGTGTAATGCTGTTGCATTTTGTACATTCCCTGTTTTCAATTGATAGACCTGGAGTGTGTTCCTATTTAAATTAGGCTTTAGGCATTAGACAAAAATAAGTCATTTTTTAGTTAATTCTAGAACTAGGACAACAGCCCCTTTGGAAAATGCTTCCTTTATGAAAATAGTACTCAAATAAGCCTGACAAAGCACAAAATGATTATATGTGATTCTCTAGATTATTTTACCAGCTTAGTTTGCAGAACCAAAAGTTCTGAAATACTTTGTGGCTGGTGTCTTGCGTCAAACATCAAGAAATCACCATTTGTGTTTATCTCTTGAGGTTAGGCTAAGTGCTGAAATATTTTAGCATGATTTGTTGCCAGTTTATATCCAATGACTCTTTCTTCCCTTGCACCTAGAAGCCCATAGATACTGGGATGCCTTGGGTTTTCCACCCACCTCAGCTGGTTTAATAAGGCAGAACTGCAGAAAGCCTTCAGATACCATCAACTGTCTCTGCTGTTTAAGGGAAAAACAAAACTCAGCCTGCACCCTAAACCCAAACAACCCCATATATTATTAAGGAGGAAGATGAACTATTTCTATGTTCCTCCCCTGACTTTTCAGTTCAGTGTCATTATCACTGTGGTAAATAAATGTTCATATCCATGGCACTCTTCCTTTCCTACTCCAGAACTGGAGGGGCTGCAGTGGCACTGGGACATGGACAACACTAATTATGCAGCCAACATCTTTCCTACTGGCAGATTAAGGATTGTCATACACTTCTCTGATTTTCAATTTATTTTTTTTTAGGCAGTGAATTTCCTGTTAATTCTGTCCTCCTGACAGGGAGGAACAAATTTTAATTTCAAGGAATATAGACTATCTTTTGACTTTGGGCTTCTAGGAAAGTGTTCCTTTGTCACAAACCACCATAGAGCTTCACAGGCTTCCTGTGAGCTGAGATGACAGGTAGGATGCTCTTCACATAACGCCAGTATTTTCTTTTATAATTGCTGAGTACTTAGGAAGTAAATGAATGCAAACAAAATTACAAAATATATTTACTGTCACCCAGTCACAGCAAATGACTCTGTGCAAGTACACATCCTAGCAAGAATGAGGTCTTTTCCTAGAACTTTAGTCTTTTAGTTTTTTTTTTAATTATGGCTTTACATCAAATTCTAGAACTTTTGAACTTCAAACTTGCTTTAAAAAGGACCACTGTGTGGCTGCTGAATTCTGCCATAAGCACCTTCATATTGAAAAGTGATTATTATATATGTACAGCAGCTGCTGGAGGGGCAGGTAAAATAGGGGCGCTTGTAAATTATTTTTTCCTATTTAGTAAGGAAAAATTACATGTTTCAGCCCTGTGACCTCTGAGAAAGTATCTGCAAGCAAAGTTGTTCCTATTTTAATCTTCACAGCCACATTTCTTGCAAGATCCACACCGTCAGACTGATCGTGCAGTTAATGGATGCTCTAAAGATCTAGGTCACATAATGCCGATTACATGGAGTGGCCTTAAAGCTACTGGTGATACCTGCAATTAACACTTGAGATGGAATAGATGGGTCTCTTGGTGAGTCATTTTGTTTGAAGGACCCACAAACGTGCTGCAGTAGGAATCTTGTACAATGTATGCAGGCTGTTCTGCTGCTAATACTGTCCACATGGTTCCAAAATAGACCTTGCCAAATCATTAAATGGATCTTGCAGAGCACTGAATTTTAATTGCTCTGGGGATACTGAGAGAGAACAGTATTGATAGACTAACTTTATGTAAGTTTATTAAGAGTTGTTAATCTAATATCTAATTAAGGGGTTTTGTTTTACATTTTGTACGATATCTCTGTGATTTTATTAAAGGTATTTTAAATGTCCCTTTTCTAATAATTTACATGCACCAGAAGGGAATTAAAAGCATTACCTTGAACTGAAATATTTTCCGTCTAGGGCCAACTTTTCAAATATGGTGGTTTCAGACAGCTAAATTCAGAGATAGCCACAAAGAGGTGGTGAGAAGACCTGAAAGGTGGGAGGCTGACTGTTCATGGCAAGGGTTACACTGTGCGAAGAGGTAGGGTTAGGTGGCTTTGGGCAGGATGGGGGTTTTTGTCTGTTGTAAGCCTTTCCCCATAAAATCCCCTTGCAGATGAAGGTAACCTAATGAAGGGACAAACAAGCATGGAGTTGAGCTGGTGGGATGCTCTCCTCAGAGTGGGATGGCAAGTGAGAAACATGCAAGAAGTACTTTGAAAAGAACAACTGTGTCCTGCCGAAATGACTTTCTGTCCTGCTGAACCTCCGCATTGCAGACTGTGATCCTGCGAGAAACTGAATTTTAGCATTAGTGTCAGTGGATCAGGATTTTTCATCTCCCCCTGTGTGTATCCCTGTGGCTCCTGATGGGGACAGAGCAGACTAGAGAAAACGGTGAGGATTTCTTCTTTTTTTCTTGTGTGCCCCAAATCAGAACAGACTTGGTTCATTTTGAATTTAATTTACAAGGAGGCTCTGCAGACTAAGGGAACTTGTCTAGGAGGAGAAAAAGCTGATCAAGTAGTTTAACAGAGTATGTCCTCTGGCCTTGGAATTTTTCTACTGAAAAATGTTACAACACTGGATATTCTTGGAATACAAATTACTGCTGTGGTGCATATGTCATGGTTGGATACCATGTTACACTGAGTCTACCAGCAGTTTTTAATGAAAAGATATAAAATAAAATAATTTTCAGACCATGTTCCAGAGAGAGTATTTTCCCTCTGAAAACTGTAGTAAAGGACATGGAAATGTCAGGGAGACTGAATTTAAAGAGAGGGTGCAAAGTTACAGAACCACTTCTGGCTCACCTGACTGGGAAAGGACATATTTTGGATAGCCTATGGCACAAATAAAGTGTGAGGCTAAATCCCATGGGCAAAGTGCAGGAGAGCGATTAAGAACTGACCATTTCCATTTAACATATGGCATAGCTGGCACAAGGCGAGTAACAAGTCGTGAGAAGGTTGGCGTATCCAACTTATTTATTAATTGTTATAAAGGAGAGAGCTAAGAGATGTTTTGTACAAGATATATAGCAGTAACCTTTGGTTTGAAGGATTTCTTCTGTAAATAACCAAACAATAAATTTAGCACCTTAAGTACTGCATTTCAAGTAGAAAATGATGATCAGCACAGGCAAACTCAGAACTCAGAATTTGTGTCAGCTGTCTCATTGCGTTAGTTGAGACTTCTGTAAATGTACAGAAACCACCCTGACCTGACACCTTGGTAATCAGGACACTAATATGTGAAAGAAGCGATTGAAAAATAATCTATTATTTGGAGACCAATTATTTTAAAACTATTTGAACTTACTAAAAAGTGTCAGTGAAAATGCACCTACTTTTAAACTTGCTTGAAACAATAAGTCTGAGGATCGGTATCGAGGGTATCATCCTATGCAAGTCCGATCAATTAAATATCTATAAGGGAATAACTCAAGCCCTGAGTGCTGTTAGTGCCTAGGAAGGCTTGTCTCGTAGGGAGGTTTATTGAAATTCATATGGATACTGGCTCCCATCCTCAGGCTGCCTGCAATGTGTGGCATTCGATTCCAAAACCTTTCTAGTTTGTCTCCACTAAGAAATGTCCCTGATGACCAGACATGCCAAGATTTAATAATCAGCCTTGGACAGAAATAAAGCAAATGCCTAAATCTCAGAAAGAGCAAAGTGAGTCTTGCGCTTCCTACCACGAGAGGCTTCCTATGGCAATTTTAAATTGTGTTTGTATGCAGAAGTGTTAGTTATTAGATTTCCCTCTGATCTTTTGAGTCATCATGGTTTTTTGATCACAGAATTCCAAACATGTTACTAGGCAGAAAATTTGGTCCCTTGCTTAATTAATGAAAGTAGATTAAAGCTTGTGCTGCAAGGATAGTGATAATGTCACAAGAGAAAAAAAAAAAAAAGATGTTATCTACATCATATTTGCATCCTGGACAAATAGGCAAAATGTAAAAAAATACAAGGATAGTTCCCACCATCTGCAATTTTGTGGAAAAAAGCTGATAATTAGTAGAGTGCGGTCTGAGCTGGGTACATCTGTGTGCATTTCTGTTAAATGTTCTAAAGGGCTATTTCAATAAAATGCTTCAAATGACTATTTTCATGGTACACAAGTCTCAACAAACACCCAGAAGAGTAAATGAGTTTTTCAAGAGAAAAGTGCCCTGCTCACTTAGCATGGATTTAATTTTTGTGGAAAGAGATGAGCTTAGTAGCAGCAACTTCACCTACTGAATTGATAACACTTAGGAAGTTTTAATTGTAGACCATAAAATTCCTCTTAGCTCCTGGCTCTGTTACTCTTGGATACAGCATTGCAGGGTACAGGGTCTGCTCCAACCACTCCTGCAAACTGTAATGAGGCAAAATGCGTAAAAATTATTCTGCTAGTTTAGCATATATCATGTTTTTCCTGAAGAAAAAAAAAAGGAAAAAATCCCCAACACCCTGGGCACTAAAACAGTCGTGGCATGAAATCAATTTTGTAAATGTCAAGACATTGGACTGGAATTTTCCAGGGAGTCTAAGCGCATTAGCAGCTCAAATCCCATTGAAAACCTACCATATATACTCTGGACAAATTACAGAAACAGCAGATCTGTAAAAACAGCTGCCCTGGCAATGTGGAATATTCCTTGGAGAGGAGCTGTGGAACCGGGGTCAGCCGCAGTGTGCAGTTGCAGGGAGGGCAGCTCACTCCCCTCCAAAGTGACCGGGGAATTTTTATGTGCCCTTCCCAACAGTGCAGGATGTTGGAGGGGTATTGCCCTGCCCACAGGGCTGGACGTAGCTGCAGCCCCAGTTCACCCTTCCAGCAGTTAGGTAGAAGTGAGAGAGATGTCGTGTACCCCTTTAAAGCTTCCTGGGCAAACAGGCGGGATAAATATGAAAATATTTCTCTAAAAACAGCAGCACTGACCCTCCAGCTGACACTCACCCACGTTCCTCCAAAGCAGTTAAGTGGGGAGAGGATGGGCATTCACACGGTGTGCCTTTCAGCATTCTATCAGCAGAACCTTTTTTCCCTGGGATACTGCCTGTCTTCCCTTCAGCAGGATTTAAAATGTGGTCTGAGCAAAACTCCAGCATCCTCTTTTCCTCAAAAACGTATACTTGTATATATAAAAATACACATATGTATATATACAAAGAACTTTTTTTCCCCTCCTGAAATTAGTCGTAAAATGATGATTATGCTTTGAATTTGTGTTTTTACCGTGAATTGTAGCTCAAGTGTTTCTCACTCCCGTTCTTCCTTTGAACAAAGTTCTCACATCTGGCTGCATCTGCTGTGTTCCATGGCTCTGGCTGGTACCCAGCATCAGAGAGGGCAGGGACACACTTGAAGAGTGTGCTTGCTTTTATTCAGATATTGAAAGTGATGCTTCTCTTCCACCTCCCAGGCACCTGGGGATTTCAGAAATGAGCTCTTACACTTTGTAGGCAGCAATATAGCCTTGTTCAAATCCTTCAAGCCTATAAGTTGCACTGAAACAAAAGCTGATCAGCACTTTACTTTTACTTAAATCATACCAGCATCTCCAACAGTGTTTGGTAGTCTTTGACTATACTTCACTGATTACTGCTGAGAAGGAGTAATTGCAAATGGCAAGGAAATAAAGTTTCAGGCTTGCATTGCAGCTGATTTTAAACGTCAGCCTGAGAAGTGCAATGTTAGCTCTTTGCATGGAGAATACTGCTAAAAGAAACATTATTTTTTCTCGTTTAATTATTGCCTTAAAATTTTTCTAATTTCTCAGAAAAAGAAGACATAATTCTGATTTCAGTGAAATACATCTGCTGAGGTTGATTGTCTCTCAGACCTGTTGTTCACCCAGGTTCCTGTTTATTAGTAAATAAATGCTTGGATGTGCCCCAAAGAAACATTTTGTGCAATTTGTTTAGTGACTTCATGAAGAAATTCTGTTTATGCAGGTTCTTAGTTCATCTCCCTTTAGCATCTGACAGCTGGACCTTTATTCCTATTATGATTTGTACCACAAATAAAAATATATTCAAGAACATTACATATTCTGCCTCCCATTCCTGCAGTGATGTTATGTTTTGCTGGAGTTGGAAGCGTTATTTAAAAGGATGGTAGGATTAATGTTTGCACCACTGCTGTTGTAAGGAGCAAGTGGATGAGCAGAGTGTGCCTGTGGTGTGTTGGCAAAGGTGATGTACAGGCCATGTGTCCACACTCACATTTAAATACAAGAACTTCGTCACATGATCTAAATCCATAACCAGGTTATCTGATTTTCATTAACTGTTTTTATATATTTAGAAAACAAATGATGATGAAATAGCTAACATGAAGAATAAGTTTGTTCTTGAAGTTTGAACCGCCATGGCTTCCTCTTCATCCCTCTGTTCTGAAGCAGTTTTTTTTGGTTCTGCTATAAGGTAAAATCCTATGTGTGCTGGGTAATGAAGAGGTAAAGTTGCTGGTTTTGTGTACTGAAAGATTTATAAAAGTTGCTAAATGTAATGAGCAAAGGCAGGACACAGTGGTAGCTGTTGTGTAAAAATATTATCAAATGATATAACTGTCAAATTAATGAAATTCAGTGTGATATGAATTAGGCATAGTTGTATGCAAATAGGTGTTCAGGCACTTAGCTGCTTGGTTGTAACTAGTGTGTCCAACTGATGCCAAGTAACTATTTCAGGATGAAGAGCATCATTTGCATTTGTTATAAACTCCGTGAGGTTAACAGAGCTGAAAGTCTGTTTGTGGAAATTTGGCCTAAGTTGTCAACATAACTTAAAAATACTACCTGCTCTTCGTAACAATCCTTTCTGTTCTGGATTGTGGGCTTGTATAAATTAGTGTCAATTCATGGAAACCAAATATATATCCTAAGGAGAAAGAGTTGGGTGTGAGGAGTGTGGACATGGAGTGTTTCTATTACCAGCTTTTACAGACATTCTTGACACATCTAACTGGTAACAAATCTCTCAAGCTCCATCCTAAACTGGTTTTTTTTTTTTTCCACTGTCACTATTTCTAAAGCTATGCCATCCCGCTGGCTGGAAGCCTATTTCAGGTGTCCAATCTAAATTACTGCAGTCCTTTGCTCCTCTGACAGTATTTTCCCCTGGCTGCTATCACCTTCTTAGCCTTCACTTTCTCACATTTGCTCTTCATGTAAGTGAGGATCTCCTTTCTTCTCATTGCCACTGACATCTCCTCTGCAACAACTGGATGTCCTCTTTCTTAATGCCAAAACCATTGAGATTAGTATGATGTTGTGTTATCTACTCAGCCTGAATATTGTGATTTTTAGCATTACCCCACAGCTCTTTGAAGGATTTGGTTTGTTAATTTGAGACTTTCCTGTGAAAGTCATCATCTTGCCTTGCAAAGAACATCAGCCCAGTGAAAGACATAATGGCACAGGCAATCTTAACATTTTTTTTTCCTTTTTGATAGCAAACTCATAGTGTTTTATTATTTCAAGAGTTATATTAACAGAGCTAGCTACAACCTGTCTTAGAAGCTGACATTTATTTGATTAAAATGAAATGAAGTCTTTAGTTATTTTCCCGTTCTTCACTGCTAGAAAATTGTTAAGATTCTAGGGGAGGCCAAGAGGACCACTGTGTGAAAATATGAGAGGTATGAATGGAGAGACTTAACAGTAATGGCAAGTAGAAGTTCGAAGAATTCATCTCTGACTGGAGGAGATGGCTGTCAGACTGCACCTGCAAAGGACGGGTATTTCATTACTTTGGAGGGCATGCCAGTTGTGTTTTCTAATACAATTCTAATACAATTTCTAATACAATTTCTAATTTCAGCATAAAAATGGAAGTGGTTCAGTACATAGCTCTGTAGTGACCCCAGATACTCACAAAATATTTTATTTGAACAGGGGAACATTGACTGCTTGAAAAGCATAGGAAAGTCACTAAGAACTTGAATAAAAATCAACATTAGATATTCCCAGAACAATGGGTCTTCAAAGCTGTTTAATTTTCTATACTAACGAGACAGGTGATGTCACATATCTTAAGTTTTTTTATAGTCTCTCTCATGAATTCTTGTAAGCAAGATAGAAGAACACAATTTGATAAGAATAAAGTGAAATGAGGTCAAGACTTATTGTGAAATGAGTCTCAGAGAATAATTATAAATGACTGTCAGGATGAGAAGGCTGTAACATGCAAGTGCCCCAGTGGGCTGCCCAGGTACTTCTCAGTGTTCTCTTTAGCAGTCTGCAGCAAAGGCAGAGTCTGTTCATTAAATCTGCAGGTCATATTAATATGAGAGCTTGTATGAAGAAGATTTAACATTTAGGAAAAGCTTGAAGAGTGGAAGAACTAGTTTGCAATTCTGTAAGGGTAGATAAAAAGAGCTAGACTTGGGTACGGGTGATTATCCGTGCCAGGCTGGGGAACAGCAGGGTGGGCTGGGGAAGGGGATGTGAAGGGCCCTGAATGAATTGCAGGTCAGAGGGGACCACAGGAGCCTTACTATTAAAGACCATAATGGGAATTTCCAGTAGGAAATTTCATCTATGAAATCATCCTTCCCTCTCCAGCAGCTCGTAAGGGACCTCATCTGCCAGTCCCTCATCTCAGTCATGAAAAAGGGGGCATTGCTGAAAGAGAATGTGCATGCCTCTATCTATATTAATTGCCTATTACTCAACTTTTTTGTAAAATATTTTTTGCTAAAATCTAAACTTCAAGAAAGAGAACTCAAGCATTTTAAGCCAAGCTGCATCCAGTATTTCAGATAAAAAATCTGAGGGAAAGGTTTCAAACAGATGTAAGGATTGTCACACCTCAGTATGACTAAATTTCCTGCATCAAAAAGACTTGGGATTTCTGTGTTTTCTATCCCAAAGACTTGAAATTTCTGTCTTGTCTACACCAGACAAACATTAAATATTAAACATTGCTTGGGAGAATCACATGCAGGTTAAAATCATCCATGAGCTTTACCTTAAAGTCACTGTTCAGAATTCTGAACCTTGCTTATTTTAAACTGATGAGCTGGTCATTATTTTTACCTTATTACTTCTTATCACTGGTATTTTTCCTCAAAGTGTGGATTTTATTGTTCAGTTTATGTGTAGTATCAATTATAAGAGTCTTTACCTAGAGCCTAAATCAGTATTTTAACAGATTTTCTTGCACAGAACTATCTTGTTTTCCAAGACAAGTTGTTTGGATTCTCTGATGATGAGGGAATCAAAAGTATGCTCGAGACATATGGTTGTTTTCAAACTTGTACCTCAGCCTTTGCCATGCTTTGCCGAAGAGTGGGCACGAGTGTGCTCCTCAAGGATAGCATCAGAGCAGAGTTACCCCGGGTCACAGAGACTCGCAGGGCTTGCTTTGCTCCTCAGTGCTGCAAACCAAACCCTGTGCTCGCTCCCTGCATCCCTCTCTTGGGTGAATGGTCTGCCTCACAGAGGAGCACCTGCAGCAGCTGCACCAATGTGAATCCAGAAGCTTTTAGAGGGTCACCCAGTATTTAAAAAAAACACCTACTCTAAATATAATTAAGCTCATTTACTTAAGCACCTGTGACCTGCATCTCAAAAGCACAGCCTCCTTGGGAATCCCTGTGTGGGCTGACTAATAATAATGATAATTTCTGAGAGCTTCAGACAGAGGTAGTCAGTCAAACATCTCCAGCTGTAGGGAGATGGGCTCAAGAGATGACACGGTTCAGCACACCACTCCGGCCCTGGGTGCACGAGGGCTGAGGGACACGGGAGAAATGGTGGCCAGTGCTTGACTGCAAAGGTTGTAGCATTTGCCAAACCTGTATTTATTTGTATTTGGTCTGAGCTCTTTGGGCTAGAACTGCAAATTAGGGACAGTAATATTGATTGCTGTAATTTCTCATTTTTGGCCTTGTATAGATAAGGCTAATTAGGTTATAGGACAAAATAAGGTTTCCAAGGAACTTCTGTGAGCGTAGGACTTGGATCTAATATAATGCTGTGATTTTATTCACGCTCTGTGTGATATTTGTTACCTGCCATTGACAATTTTGGAAAGCGACAGAATAATTTAAGTGCTCCTCCAGTATTTGCAGAAGTTGAGTTCTTTGCAGGAGGGAGCTGAGGGCCCTGCTGGAGGGCATGGTAGGAAGATTATGGATTGCAGAGTTTAATCTGTCTCTTTTCACACGTCATACACCAACTACAGACCCTGCCTACTGACTTTTTTTGTTTGTTTTTATGACAGAATTTAAAAAAAAAAATCCGAGATTGCTCTGTAGCATAAGGAATAAGGTCACAGAAAAGGTGGTCCTTTTTGTATCTCTGCTACAATCTTGCTGTGCAGCCCTGGGTAGACGAGATTTTCTCTCTGTGTTCACTGTTCCCTTCCCTTAGCTTTTTAAATGGGCAGGGTCCTGGAAGCAGGGACTGTGTCCCTGTCCTTCTATAACACGGACCCTTTAAACCTACATTTGAACTTTGCACAGAATTAGCACGCATGAGAATCACGCACTACCCTACACTTGATTGCAAACTGAAATGTAAGTCAGTAAAGAAACAGCAGTCATTAAACTGAGAAATAAATACAAAAGTAAACATTTCTGTTTCTCAGAAATTAACCAGGTGAAATATATTGTTCCATTTGGATTTTATGGATTGCAATTCAAATGACAGTTGAAAAACATGTAGACTTTTAAATATAGTTAAATGTTTCAATAAAACACTCTTAATTAGGGCTGTATAAATTTAAATGGGACTTGCTTATCTCTTCTTTCATGGTCTGGTGGCTTCAGAGCCTGACATTTCTTTCAAAATAGTGGAACTGTGGTAGGAAAAAGCACAGTGCTGCAGTGGATAAAAAATACTGTTGTTTCCCAATGAGGTTTTGTTGTCAAGAAGCTCTGAAAGGGCTTAAGAAAGGACAGAGGAAGGAAATGATTACAGATTAAAAAAAGCCAAAATCCAGTGAGGGTGGTTAGCATAAATGATTTCATCCATTAGAAGTAGAAACAACACCTTCACCACTACTGCAAGAATTTTCCTGCTCAATAGTTCATTATTTTATTGTTGTTTTCCTTGATGACTATTGGCTGCAAGGTTTGTGGGTGTTAGGAATCCACTGGGCATGTGTTATTGAAGCAGCTCACCTGTGTTCCTGAGGCAGCAGCCCTCTACTAGTGCTGTTTAGCTCAAAATCAAGCCCTGTCGGCTGAGACTTTGAACAATTTCTCTTTTTGGCTAGTCTGTAAAACACCATTTACCCTGGGCCCATACTTACATGCAGCCAGATGTGAATCTGCAAGAGTCAGTAGAAAGGAAAATAATCCTTCTGCCTTTTGAATTCAGGGCAAAACCAGTTTAAGCATATTATTATTTAAAAGATTTAAGAGTAGTTAGATGATCAGGATTCTGGCTTTGATCAGCAAATATTCCCTTGCCTTGTGCTTCTTTCAGCCTCCTGAAATTTAAACTGCAGCTAGAACCCCAGGGGCTCCCCCAAGGGCATGATTCAGCCTGGAGCCTTCTGTTTGAGCCCTCGGGAGCTCAGCCTGGGGCTCACTGGGGATCTGTCAGCTGCTGACGGCACTGAAGGCTGAGGCTATAATTCAGGTCTCCTCTTTGAGAATTGGATTTCATTAAAGAAATGGCTAGACAGAAACTGATTGGAACATCTTGATGTGAACGAGGAGATTTTGTCACTATAATGCCCAGCAGAAACTGTAAATTGTTTGTTGCGTGCATTAAGAGATGAACGCTGGCAAATGCCAGCTGTGAATTCATAGGGGAAATAGAAATATCTGCTTTTCTGGCCAGAAGTCAAATCCCTTTCTTGGATCATGCGTAAGCATTAAAGGAGAAGAGGCACTGGTTTTGAATTCGAACCTAATATCTGGTGAAGAGGGAAGAGACATGGGAGGATGTTTTTCAAGAATTTGAGAATTGCCAGGTGGGTTCTGCTGTGAGCTGTGCTTCACTGCAATCAGAACTCTGGACTACTGATTTTGTATATCTGGAGTGCCTGAGGGAGGAAATCTGACAAGGTTTTGAATAAATTATCTCTTGCCTACAAGTAACAAATGCAGGAAAAGGACTCCAAAGAAAAATATTTCCATGCTGATGTTGCTTTAAGTAGTGTAAAGGTAAAAGAGATTTCAAAAACAAGAAACTGGAAAAACCAGCTATAGTCTTTCAAAATGTAGGTACTTGTGGGAACAGCAAGAGGAAGCAGAAAGGCCCTAAAACCTCATGAAAAAAGTACCAGTGCTCAGAAAATTCAGTGTGATAGGTTGGAAACCCCAGCACTGCACCAAGCACTGCGTGTGAATGGGCAGGGACACGCCACTCATCCTTGCAGCAATGTCCCATGGTGGATGGATAATGTCTCCACAAGACAATCAGTTTAGGAGCAACAAATTTTCCAGCTGACAGAAGGAAATTTGCTCTTCTTCTACACAATCACACATCCCATCTAAAGGTACATGCCTCGAATTAATGTAGAATTACTCCCCAGAGCACAGATTTTTCTCCAAGAGCTGCAATGACCAGGCAGGGTGTCCACACTGCAGGTGGGAGTGTAGTGAACCCCATCTCCCTGGGGTTGGGAATGGGCCCTGACACATCAGCTGCAAACCCCCCCAGCCATCAGTGTGGATGCATGGAATGCACTTGGCTCTGCTTCCAGGAGCAGTGAGTTGTAGCAGGAGAGAGATCATGGCAGTAATACACATGAGATGCCAGAACGCATGGGTAGCACCTTACTGAAAACTGGATTTAGGGCCAGAGATGGTTTTGCTGGATCCACTTTTATGGTATGTTGCATTATTTTATTTTTTGAGCTAGGGAGCAGGTTTTAGAGCAAAGGAACTGATTGTCACAGTGAATGTAAGGCTAAACCACCACCTCTGAAAAGGGCTCTTTTCCCACACCTTTACTTGAGGTAGCATGTGGGAGACAAATTGGAATTTTATGGGATTTTTTTTTTTATCCTTCTTTTTTCTATTTTTATCATTGGCAATGAGAGTGATTCACAGATTTGGCAGGCAGAAGTCAGTCGGGGCCATTGCTATTTTAGGCCCTTAAAAATTATCTCACAGAATCAAGAACATAAATTAAATACACATTTTCTCATTTGGAAAGTGTCGAAGGTTCAAAGACATACAAATACACATCACTTCTCCATGAGGATTTTGTAAGATTTGAGCATATTTTGCTAGCAAAAGGAAAATTTAGAAAAGGAACTATATGTTTAACTGATGAATCTGTCTGGGAACTCCATGGGAAGTTGTTTGCACTTAACAGCTTCTATTCATAGGAATTCTAAAAAAAACCCCCTTTTAAACCTTCAGGTTTGAGTGAGTGACTGCGTTGTACTTAGACACCAGTTGGGGTTAAACCATGACGTATTACACTTTTTATGTAGTGGATTTTGATCCTTTTTTATTTTTTTTTTCTGGCTGAATAGGCATAAACGTCACAGTTTGGGGAAAATTAGGTTTTTAAATCAAGTGTATCCAGGTAATATTGTTTCTGCATAAATTTTTGTGTGGAAATAGTAAAAATTCAAATTCTTATCTGATTTTAAAATAGTTGTCATTGATTAAAAAAATACTTATTCTGAAGACCGAGTTTCAAACTGAATGGCTGTTACTGTTTAAAAATTGTGTAGTTGTTCTCATTTCTTTATTTGGTATAATAGCACTTTTAGGGGAAAATGGTACACATGGAAATGTGAAATCTAGTCTATGTAATTTTCCACTGATACAACAGCTGCATTTCCTTTCCGGAAAAACTGCTGTCAGCAATATTTTATACCTGAATATTAAGATGAAGAATGTAAACAGGCCAAACTTATGTAAAAACAGAGACTGTTAAATAATGAATAGTCATACACTTCCTGATGTCTTGCCATCAAAACATTTGTGATTTTTCTTATTTTCACTACTTGTTTCAGTACTTGTATAGAGCAGCGGAAGGAATATTCACAATATTGTCCTCAAACTGCGTGCTGGCTTTGTCAGTGTAATGCTTGTTTAAGTGGGCTTAGGAACAGATTCCTGAGGTGCCAAGTGCTGTCTAGTGCTTCAATTCCATTGACTCTTTGTTCTGTGGGATGGAAGCTTTTCCAAGACCTATGAATCCCCTATGCTCATCAGACACCTCTGATCCTTGCACACTGGAAGGGTTATCTGCCAAAGTTAGGGTGCCTTGTCTAAAACCAGAGGAGAGAGGCTGAGTTGCATCGTGCTCTGGCTGGGCTCTGCAGGAGCTGGGGATGATCCCTTAAAACCATCTGCCATGGGCACCTGGGGATGCTTTCTGTGCTGGGAGCTTCCCACAGGGAAACACAAGGCAAAGACAGCTTTTCACCAACAGCTGCCTTCCTCTCCCATATTAATGGTGCATGACGGACCTCAGGAGAGGTGAGAACATGAGGGAATAAGGTGGGACTGTTTTATTAAAATGTTTAATCTTTGCTGTGAAGTCATCACCATAGGATCCCTCCATCTAGAGAATTGTGTGGTTTGAATCTCACCAAGAGCCATTTTACCTCACAGGAATGCCAGAATGAATATACATGTGATGAAGGTGCAGCTAAGGCAGGGATCTAGCTCATACTGTTAACTTGCTGTATTTTGGAAATAGTACAGTAGTGAGCCAGGCCCTTTAGTTTTTATTTGTAATGTTTCCAGCTTGAGCTGGCATTTTGTTACAAAAATAAAATCTAGCTGAGCCAGTCAAAAAACCCCAAAAACCCCTTGGCTTGCTGGTAACTGTAAATAGATACCACTTAATGTGGAACACTGCAACTAAATGCTTGCAGGAATTCACACTCAGTTCGTGTTTAATTAATGACCTCATAAAACCAACTAAAAGTTCAAAGTTTCTATTTTAAATATATTCTCAGATATAGGAGTGTACAGATGTTGAATACCAGCTATTTGTGGACTGCTCAACAGCTTTTCCTTCTAAATCTGCTAAGAGTTATTGTTCATTATTTCTGTTTCCCCTGTTCAGTTCAAATGACATCTTCTCATTTTTGGCTATAAACAGGTACCATATGCTCAAAGAGCTGATGGGCTTCACTGTGGTTGTCTCTGATGTTATTGATTCACAGAATTGTAAAACAGCCACATTTGAAGTAGCATGTTCCACAAACTTTGTGGATTTGAATTTTAGACTCTGGTGGTTCTAGTGTATTTATGAATTTATTAACTCCCCCAAATTTATAAGGACAAAAATATTCAGTTGTAAAATTCTGTGTAATACTGAAAAATTTCATAAGAGCGGAAAAAAGGAAGTGGAATAAACCAGCCTTATTATTACTGATTCACTTCAAGGTACTCAAATTACACAGTTCAATTAATGAGACTGTAAATGCCCTTTTTCTCTGTTCCATTTTATTGCTAATGTCTAACTGAAGCCTAAAATCCCTGCTTGTTTTCCTCTGGATGATTCTCTTCCTCTGTCCCTTGTCTGGCTGTCTCCTCCCCCGTAGGCAAGCACAGCACAGACAGAGCAGGAGCAGGACAGGTCTCGGGGCAGGCTGAGGGCAGTGGCACCAGCTCTGTGTGCAGGCAGGTCAGCCAGGCCGGGACTGGGGGGCACAGGGGCATGGACACGGTCTCTGTAAGAGCCCAGGACACCAGTTTTGCGCCTGGCGGTGGCAGGAGTCACAAGCACCAGCTTCATTCTCTGCTTGTGGCCTCTTCCCACCCCATTTCCACGGAGGAGCGGTCCCAAGTGGGGCCCGATGCTGCCAGCATCGGGTGTGGGGAACACTGAGTGGTCACCCAAGCCCTGAGCTGCCCCCTCTCTAGTGGCTGCCACCACCTCTGGGGCAGAGGGAGCTGCAGCAGGAAGCTCAAGGAACATCGCAATGGGATCAGGATTCCTGCTGTGCCTCCTGTCAGCCCTGGGCAGGGCTGCAGCCAGCGCTGGCCTGGCACGGGCACCGACCTGGCCCCAGCCCTGACCCAGCATAGCCATTTGCAGGGCCACATGGTGGATGAGGCTGGGGAAAGGATCCAGGATAAAAATAAGCCTGATCTGGCTCATCAGCTCGTCAGCGTGGGCTGAGCAGGAATCAGAGGCTGCAGGGGGAGATGGCAGCAGCAGCAGCTTGCGATGGCGATGCCGCGGACGGGCTGCGTGCGATGGGGTGAGGGTTGCCAGCTGCTGGGGCACCACCCAGGGAGCTGGGGCCTCGATGCCCATGGGATCCTTGGCGGGGCATTCACCACAGCACAGGGAATTTCTCTCCTTCAGCAGCAGGAATTAAAGATTCTTAACCAATCACGGTCCCTTACACCATGCAGTGAGAACCGTCTACCTCGAATTTGCAATTTGCTCCTTCCAAAGGAGTGCAGACAATTAAACTGGAGCCACCTCAGAAGGGTGAAAGACGTTGGGAACTTCAGTAACTTTGAGATCCTTCATTTGAGTTACGTTGCAAAATCCTGCGCACTGAATACAAGCGCCTTGCTCCCTGCAAGAGACTGAGTGTTAGCATGCATAACAGGCCTACCAGTAGCTGGAGAAAGTAGCAAAAAAAAATTGAACCCCATAAGAATTTTCCTTTTCTGATAGCTGAGGCTGCCCTAGCTGAATTAGCATTTCAGAACTTACACTGGGATAATCCATGCAGCAGTTAATTTCAATGTTTTACTGCTATAGCAGTGTAAATCCTAGTAAATTAATTTCTATAATGCTTGAGAAGATTTTTTCTTAGACATTTCCTTTCTCATTCATATTTAATAAACTCTGAAAATCTGCATTAGGACATCTATGTAAATTTCTTGGTTTTTTAATTGTGAGCAAAGGCAACTATTGATATTTAAACAGAAGGCTACAAAGAAATTAATGATACTTAGTCAACCATATTCTGTTTAACTGACAGACCTCTTTTCCTTAGGTGGATTCTCCCCAATTCTCTTTTTAAAATGTCTACTTTCCCACTTGAGACTGGTGTTCATGGCCAAATAATCTCAACCTTGAGGGGCATGTGCTTTAAAAAATATTTTGATCTAGTGTCTCTGTTTTTTCCTTTTGATGTAACAAATCAGGAATTTTGCAGAGACACAAGTCAGAAGAAACTTTTCTGCTGAGCTCTGTTTATAACTTCTTGCTAAATGTGCTGTCTCGGAGAAGCTGTAGTCTCCACTGGGATGCAGCTGTGATTGCAAGAGGAAAAGAAGGAATTCAAAGATATGCAACTGATCATCAATCACAGAGATGCCTGTGCACAGCACCGTAAGAGAACCATCCTACTTACACCCTGTTTTTCTTATAAATTTGTCCACAAAGTGCCTGAAAAAGGGAACAATAATTTAAAATAACTACCTGATGTAGTTATAGCCAATATCTTTCCACACTGATTTTTGATCCTTAGATTTCAATCTCCTAGCTCAGGCAAAGGGCAGAATTATAATTGTGCATCACACTCGCCTTATTCCTGCTCAGACAAAAGCAACATAATGTCAGTGAAATATTTTGGAGACAGGATATAAAACTCATAGTTGTAAATTACTTTAAAAGAAAAGGAAACAAAGTGGAGGGCCTTAGGATGGATATTTAAAAGTTAAAAAGTGTCTTTCTCCTGCAAAGTCATAAACTCTGCATTTCACTTTCATATCTCCATTTATCCAATTATTCTAGCTTGAAACTGCTAAAATCTGCAGAGAACCATTAAAACTTCATTTCAGATTCATTCCTGTGTAGTGTTACTAAACACTGACATATTCTGAACGTGAGAACTGCAGAACATTTTTCTGCAGAGAATGACCAAACCTCTTGGGGTAAAAATATTTGCTACTGATAAACAAAGCTTTATGCACCACCTTCACAAGATTTTATGTCTTATTTTTAGTGTTTCTAATGGTGAAAAGTACTGTTGGCCACCGTTCTACTTGTGTCCTGCCTTAGATTACCCCCTGGGAAAGATGTTATGGGAGCTGATGCCTCTCCAGGGATGCAGGGGTAAGAGAGAGGGAAGGGAGAGAGAAGGCAGGGAATATGAGGGGCAGGGAGAGGAGCTTTGTGGTTGGGAAAGAGGGTAAAGAGTGAGGCAAAATCATGAAAAAGAAGTTTGCAGCTGGTAGGAACAGGCTAAGAGAAAAGGAGCATGGAATTCATGAGAAGTTAGATTATAAAGAAGGAAAAGGAAATCATTTCAAGGGGTCAAACAGGAAAAAAAGGGAGAACTCTTCACTGGATATCAAAGGGTAAGCCTGCAAGCAGAAAAGATGGAGAACAAGGAGTAAGGCTTGAGAAATTTAGGCATTTTCTTCCCCTTGTAGTGGATTCACAGGATTGGGGGATTTATTATGAAAAATTAATTGTAAAAAATTAGATATATTATTTATTAAATTTCCAAAAAGGATGATAGACTAGAGAGTTGATCTAATTTCATAGCAATTTTCCAGAGCTATCGAGAATAACTCACTGACATCACCAATGTCTTAGAGATGTAAGAAATGCTCTACTCAGAATTCTAGCCAGAGAGGCTGGCATCTCTGACTCTCCTCAATCAGTTACCCCAATAAAAATCTATGAAAGGAAAAAAAAAAGCATGGACAGGCATTTGTGGAGGCTGAATGCTCATGAAGATGGTCTATACACTTTAAAATTTACATACTCTCAGTCACAGGGCTCACCAGAGGGGACTCCTTATATTCTCTTCAAAGAGTGCTTTCTGTACATTTTTGTAATGTAAAGATAAAGTACTTTCTGTACATTTTTGTAATGCACCTTTTGAAATGTGTTGTCAAAAAGAATAATTGTTTGGCAAACTTTCTGAAAAGATAATACTCTCAAAAAATTCTTTATGGAGAGTTTAATGAAAGTCTTTATTGACCCAATTTAATCAAACTTTGTACTTACCCCTTTTATTGATTAAATTTTCAATAGAAAACATTACAACTGGTGATCAATGGTTGTAATTTAGAAATGAATTCTTCCCAGGCTGCATAGCTCAGAGGTGTCACTGCCATCCATGCTGTCACTGCAGTGGATGTGGTACTTGTGTATAACGTTGTCAGAAACCATTTCAAATAAACTTTGGTTGCTTTGTAAATGGGAAGGAGACTGTCAGGGCCCTGAGGGCACTAATGTGCTTTCTTTGCCCTGAGTAGCCTCACCTGGATCCCCCCCTCCCCGGTCCTGGCCTGGGTGTGCTCCAGCTGGGCTCAAGGTTGGTCAGTGTGCTGCCCTGGGATTTCTGTCTCCAGCCTTGTCTCCTGAGAGGCTCTTTGGGCTTCCTGGATTGACCCAAGATCGTTTCTCTCTCTTGCTGTGTCTGCTAAGAGCATCCTCCTTCCGCTACTCCCCAACAAAGGTGACCTGCCAGAAAAGGGGTCAGCTAGGATGGTTTGAAGGGTGTAAAGAAATGGAAATGGGAAGGAAAAGGGTCTTGTTCCCAGCTGGAAAGGTATGATAGCCACAGGTGCTAAAAGGAAATGAAAGCTCAGCTGCTGGGGGAAAAGGAAGTGGAAAGCAGCGACTGATGACCCAAGGGAGGATCTCTCCAAGGACTGAGACAGGGCCCTCAGTGCTTGAGGCTCGTGGAAACAGAGTTAGGTAGAGGACTGGAAATTCATGCTGAAACAACAGTAACTGTGTATTTCTGCACAGCAAAAGACTGCATGGGAACTGACCAGAGCATGGTGTGTGGAACTACTCAAGTAATTCCCAGTAGGCTTATGGACGACAAAGTACAAGTCTTGGGGTGAAGGAGGATGATGGAGCAGGTGCTGAGTCCAAGCCAATCCTATCAGTTTGACTTAGAGCACAGTGAGTGTGCTCTGCATGGCTGGACACTGATCTGTACTGATACCTACATATACAAGATGTAAGAAGAGAAAAAGGAGATTAGAAGAAAAATTGAGCATGGGGGAGCAGAGGAATGCAGTAAGAGAATAGAACCAATTTTGTTTGAGAATAAAAAAAGAAACAGGCAGACATATAGTTAGTGCAGAGAGAAGGTAGCAACATAAATACCTTCACTTGTGTGACTCATTTGCTCTTTCTTTGCTGGGAGATTATGCTTTAATTACGTTTCTGTGAATCAAATAGTGGTGAGCTGTGTATATATGAAATACATAGAAGTATGTAATTACTAAAGATGTGCCAGTGTCCTACAGAGACCCCTTTGCATCTGCTTCCCATTGTGGTATTTAGTATAACTAGAAACACTCCTGGGCTTCGTTTTGGGTGTCGGTGACCAAGGGATGAATTTTCCCTGCCAGAGTTCAGGTAGTGCACTGGCAGCTCTGCCAAGTCAAATATCTGTGGCTGATTTCCCAGTGTGTGTGTTTGAGACCACTGGATGTAAGGAGAAAACTCTTCTGTTTGCTGAAACATCACATTGAATGATTTATGGCAGACAAATAAAGACGCATGTGTGAGGCTTTCTAAGTAGGACCGGTGTCAAAGGAAAATATTGAGGGGAAGAGAAAGATTGCAAATTTCTAATTAAATTTTTTTATTTATGCATACAAACCTTGAAATATTAATAGAGAATGCATAAGTAATTGATGGGCTACATATAATTTTTCATTATCTTTATGCTGAGATAGGCAAGAAAGTAATTTGACAAAAAGCACAGGCACATTACACCCTAAAAACTGCTGTAAGTTAGACCTCGAGCTGCCCAGCTGCTGCGAGTGACTGAGTACCCCTTACCCAGAGCAACCTCCATGGCCCACTGCCAGAACTTTGCTTGAGTCTTATGGGTCTTTTCCTGGTTTGGTCAACCGTGGTATCAAATGGTGGGTCAGTTTTTCATCTCCTATTTAAGGCAATGAACTTGAAGGTATGTTTTTTAAGCAGTCTAACAGCTGAAATAAAGCTAATTCACATCCCAAGGGCAAATAGAAATCTTTTAATATAGGATATTAAAAGTCTGATAGATTTTAATGCCTGACTCATGATTTTTGTGAGTGCTGGGATTGCCAGCAGACACTTGTCTGAGTTGTGGAACAGACTCTCAGGAGAGTGCAGGAGGTGGCATGCATTAGCAGAGTGGGAAGCCGCATTGAACAAGGGCTTCTTTTTTCCTAAGTTAAGAATTTTTCCTAAGTTAAGAATTTTTCCTTTTAGAATAGGAAAAATAGGCAGAAGGGGAAGAGTTGAAAAGATTGAACTGCTAGGAATATTGTCTTAATTCTACTTCTATTTAATTTGGGTGAGTTCTGGCAGAGCAGCCAAGCTCGAGGCCTCTGTGCTGGATGTCCCCAGCTTGCTTTCCTCAGGTTTTCTGAGCTCACTTTCACTGAAGGTATCAAGACCCCCTGAACCATAAGCCTCCCATGTGTGCCAATCTGCCAAAAAGTACCTGTGTTTTCCATACTTTCTGTGTGGGGAGAGAAAACTGCTAAACCCCAAGAGTTTCCTGGTGTACGTCTCTATGGACTGTAACAAACCCATTGACGCTCTCCTGCCTCCTCTTTAGCTGTTTTCCATTGCTGGCAGTGCCCATTCTGGCACAGATCAATCCATATGCCTATTCTCTTCAGCCCAGATGCCTTTCCTGTTGGATAGGATCCCAGCGTCTGTATTTCCAGCTGAAGGAAAGCAAGAAATACCTTTAATTTTCCTGCAGGCTACTGTCCCTGTTGACCTTTTCAGCTTCTGAATCTTCAGCTCTCCCCTATTCTCTGATGTTGGGCATGAATAATTAAAAGTCTGGGGAGAAAGGAACACTGGAAATTCTCTGGTTTTTATTTTAAATGCCACCACTGAATCGATGATAATTTAAAGATTTGCATATCTCTGGATTTGGTTTGGTTTATTTTTTGTTTGTTAAGCTATCCTATAAAAAGGACAATGAGGACAATGCACTGGTGGTCAGGAGGCTCATTCTCTACCAGCACCGTATCAGCCTTCCCATAGTCAGCACCACCAAATCTTGCCAGGAAAGGCTGTGGGGAGCTGTAATAACAGAAACTGTTTCCTCTTGATGCTTTTGATAGTGGCTGATCTGAGGCCACAGATCTGCTGATGCTTTTCCTGGTGGCAGTGCTGATGGTGGCTGCTGGCTTCCTTTCCCAACAAGTTCTGCTAATATGACTTGGAGAGCAATTTGTTTAAACTATATTATTATTATTATTATTATTATTATTATTATTATTATTAGCATCTATATTATTATAAAGTATTTCACCAGTCATTGGAGTCAGACAAGCATCCCAATTAAATCCCTGATAGTGATCCATTTGTTCAGGTTAAATGCAAAATTTTATGCTGATTTTTAAGCATTTAGAGTTGGTTGAAATTTGTGTCTGTGTAGAGCACTGGCTTGAAATTAAAACACATATTAAAATATTGACTCTATCCTTCTTTCCTCTGTTCCATCCTGAATGTCCATATTCTCAGGGCTTTCTGAGTGGACACTACAGAAAAGCAAGCAGCCAAAATTCAGACTAATATTTTGCAAGTTGTCTCTTGTAGAAGGCTTATTCAGCCACTTCTGAACAGGGTGTCTGTTCTGTGCTTCCTACCTGGCTTTTGTCAGAAGTGAATTGACTGCAGTGACTTCACTCCTACTCCTTCAGTCTCACCTCCTTTGCATAAGAGAACATCTCAGCAAGCACAGACATCCCTGTCCACCCTTCTGGGGTGAAAGCTCTCTTATCTCAGGTACCTGCAGAAACAATCTCAGTGAAGTGCACAGTAGCCTGTAATATACCAGTGAGAGTTTTGCTTTGCTTAAGTTAAGTTGCCCATCCAAAAGGTCATGAAGATTTTTATATGTCTCTCTTGCCTATAAACTGTATCAAGAACCCTTCCAAATTCAAAGCTCCCATATTGGTTTATAGAGTCTAGGAATGTTGCCAAACTAGCCCAAAATCTGCATTATTTACTTTGACTGCTTAAGAGCCAACCATTGGGTATCTTGCTTCACTTTTTCCTTGCTTAGAGTCTGGGGCTGTCTCCACTGCATGTTGCACTGTAGAGTAAGCTCTGCTCATCGTTGCTGCTTCTCTGGAGCACTCTGCATCCAACAGGAATATTTACTTACAGAGCATTTAAAAAGAGACAAAAATCCTGACCCAGAAAGGTTAACAGGCTTGCTATCCCCTCCACTGGGCTCAGGATTGTCCCCTTTTATTTCAAAACATGTTAGATTAGGTACAAAGGGTTTTTTTGATGGCCTGGAGTAGTCAGCAGTTTAAAAGCACCTCTTTCTGAGGCTGAGCTGACTTAGCAGGCACCTTTGCAATGCTGGGTAAATACAATGAACCATTCAAGTGGAAAATCATTTTAATAAATAGCATTTTAATAAAACCTTTGGTTTGCCCTCTGAAACCTTATTAATAAAAATAAATCTCCATTACCCTCTCACTTGGCCTTACCTTCCTGTTTGGTAGAAACTTATTTTTTTTCAGTTGCAGCATTAAAGATTCATCCATTATTTGGAGTAATTCTTGTGCAATGCAAATCTAATAGACTTGATGCATAGCATTTTCTTTTGGATAAAAGCTAACTGCCTTTATTCAGCTTACACAATCCCTTCTGAAAGAGCCCTTTATACAGCTCGTGTCATGTCAGCAGTAATCATGGCCTGAGTGGTGGTGCATGCAAATCAGCAGCTGCTCTTTAGCTGGGCTGAAGGAGTCACATAATGAGTTTGCCAGTAAGTACAAGGGCAGATCATATGTAATGCTGATGGCCTTTCAGGCAGATAAGTCTGTTATCTTTGCTCTCTTCACCCTGCCTAGCCAGCACCCAGGCTGCCACCTCTGCAGTGGCCACCTGTCAAACCCAGCCACCAGACACCAGTATCCAGTGCTGGGAAATAAAAGAGGAGTTTCCAGGTGTCCTGGTGTTCAGTTTCCCCAGAGTTACAGCATGAGATGGAAGAAGCCCCTCATCACTGCAGCTGTGTCTCTGGAGGATGTGGATACCTTGCCATAACCTCAGAGTTTTCTATTACATCACCAAGACAGGTGGGATGCTAACGCTGACCTAAGAAGTTCTGGTGCTTTGTTTTGGTTTTTTCTTCTACCTTCCCAAGCATTTAGATATGATGGGAAACCACTCAAATGCAAACTAAGCAGTCAACCCAGGAGTCTGAGCTATTCACTAAAGTAGATATTTCAGAAGGGTAGGGAGATGGATTAAATAATATCTTTAGTATGACAAAACTCTCTTGTGCTTGTAGGTGTAAATCTGGTTTCATGAGTGGATAAAAATCACCATTCCTGATCCATACCGTGCAAGCTGATGTCAGTGAGAACTCTATGGATTTCCTTTTGCTGAAAGAAGAAAAGGATGCTAAAAAGTGTTCTATACCTGTATTTTTCTAGCAATAATTTCTAAGCTGTTTATGTGTGCTTCACATTTACTGGGAGTTTCTGTCATGTCCTCAGAGCACAGGTTTTCAAAAGAGGCAGAAGCTATAGGGGTCTCACAGAGAGTAAAAAAAGGGAAAACATAATGTATGCATAGGAATGTTGTACACTGCAAACTGGAAACTGCCTCATTGCCTTCCTTCTCTTCTACCAGCCCCTTCTCAGACAAAACCTTTGCCTGTTACTTTTCATAATGAACAAAACTATTCCAATATTATTTTGTTATTGGATGCCAGCTCTATTGTTTCTCTTGTTATGCACTTATATGAGGTTGTAATGAAATAACCCCCTGAACTGTTAATTCTCGATGCCACAGTACAACAGCAGTGAATTACTGATTGATAAATAAGGCTTTTAAGATCCCAGTGGGTTCTGATTTGTTCCAGAAGAAAGGGTTGGTGAGGAGGAGAGCACGGATGCCTTTTGCAGTTCAATGGAAGCATCACTCTGACTTTATTTAGCTGAACTTTAGTTTGTGTGAGGTGATGTCATTTCTTTGGCCGTGCCAGATTGCACAACAGGCAAAGTAGTGCTCTGGGTTGGTATGTCACATTTGAGTTTGGAGGTGTCTGGAGCCACTAAACCCCTTCAGTAAGGTGAAGGTTTCCTGCTGTGTTGCAAGACAAATGGGCAGGAAGCAGGAACTGTTTCAGAGGAGATAAGTGGTTTGGGTTTGGTTTCGTTTGTAACACATATCTTTAGAAAAAATTAATCTGGAAGTGTATGTGAATCTCCTTGCTCTGCTTCTCCTTTGGATCCTGTTCTCTTTCTTTTTGTGGAAGATTTCCTTGGTGACTGTTAGAGTGAAAATACTTTTCAAACATCAAAGAACAGTAATGTATCAAAAAGAGGAGATTTCACTATTGAAAAATAAACTAAGAGCAGTGCAAATGCCACCTGGGTTTTTCAGGTGGTGCTTGCTGCTTTGTGCTGCTGTCAGTGCTCATCTAGTCATTGCTTTTTCATCTCTATTCCAAGACTTTGCGAAGAAATGAAGCACAGTTCATTCCCACAAACTGCCTTGGATTTACAGATTTCTCTCTTTACCCCTCACTTCACCCTTTCTGCCCCCTCCCTTCTCCCCCGCAGCCTTCGTGCAGCCTGACAATCCTTTGCTTAATCCCAGAGAACATATTTTTGGTACTGGCACAATAAAGAAAAAAGAGACAAATTGATTTGCATTTCTTATCTGGGAGATTCACTTGCAAAATCTAGTACAGTTTCACTGACGCAGAAGCAGGAGAGATGATCCTGTAAATCTGACATATCTTTATTGAGGCTGAGAGGAAAGGGAGTGGGAGGATGGTCTGAGCTCACTACAGGAAATCATACTGTTGGTAGCTTTGTTTGTTGTTCAACACACATTTCACAGAGGTCTTCCTGGATGTTTTGGAGATGCCCTCACAGTGCCATAAGCACCCAGTCCCAGGTTATCCAGGTGCATGCAGCTCCTGTTTCCCTCTAGCTTGGCTGGAACTGAAGAGGGGGAGCAGCCCCCTGTCTGATGGGGTGTACACACACCCTGCCAGTCCAGCTACACCATCTTTATTTTTACTCAGGTGCGTATGCTGAGCCCAGTGAATCCGTCAGGTCCAGTGACAGGACAAATTTGCCCTTCCCCTGCTGCTCGCCTGTGTATGAGTGCTTGGAAGGCAGGAGTAACCAGAGTAGAAAAATCACCTTATGGAAATGTCTGGGGTCTCCTTTCTACAGCTGCCAGAGCAGCCCCCCTATTGCCTGTCTCTGACAGTTGTGTCATTGAGGTTTCCTCTATGTCAGGCTGCAAGCTGTGAGCAGTGACTTCTTACCTGTCCTATGGCAACCTGTGCTACCCTGCTGCTGTCAGCGCATCTCTGACACCTGAGGAGCAGAGGGGTGGAGAGCCAGTCTTGGTCATCAGTTGGCGGAATTCCCTTCTCTCTTTAAAATAGGTGCTTGGTCAAAGCCCAGCAGCAGCGGTGACGTACGTTCCTTGTTGAACTACAAGGGCATGCTTCCAAGTGGGACACAGAGGGGTTCTTTAAGCACAATTTTGGAAAAAAAGAAATGAAAACCTGAGAGGTGGAAAAAGACAAGTATAATTGGCTGGATGAGACAGTAACCTCCTTGGGTGCCTCTGCACTCAGCACTTAATGCAGCCTCTCATAGCTGAACTACTCACGCAGTAGGCAGGAGGTTGCCCACGCCTTGGATCACTGTGTTCTCTGTTCAGGTGACTCCACCGCCTCTCCAGACATGTCTAGGAACACGGAGTCTAAGGAAATGTGGGGTTTTGGGTGCCTGATGCCTGAAACAAGCAGAAATTGCAGCTCAGTCATAGAGATATTAAAGTGCTGCTCTGGGAGCTGGGTAATCTTTCAGAGCTTTCATGTGCTCTGCTTGCTGCAGCTGCACAGCCACCCTGTGCTCACTGGGGTCACTCTGTTTTACAGCAGTGTGAAGGAAGAAATGGGCTCTTACATGTTAAATTTTCTTTGTCTGGTGCCCTTTTGCCTCTCTCCTTCCATTCAACCCTTCTCAGCATCTTCAGAGCTGCTTGCTTGAACTATGAGATCAGAGGATAACAAAAACTTTGAGGCTACTCAGGGCAAGGTCCAGTTGCGTGTTGAATGTCTTCAAGGATGGAGATTCCACAATGTCTCTGGGCAACCTGTTCCAGTGCTTGATAACCTCCAGAGTGAAAAGGTTTTTTTCTTGTGTTTGACCAGAACCTCCTGTGTTTCACTTTGTGCCCATTTCTTCTTGTCCTCTCCCTGGACACCACCAAGCAGGGTCAGGTTCAGTCATCTTTGCACTCTCACATCATCTATTGCACACATTAATGAGACAGTCATGAACCCTTCTCTCCCCAGGCTGAGAGGTCCCAGCTCTCAGACTTTTCTCACATGAGCAATGCTGCACTCCCTTCATTGCCTTGGTGGCCCTTGGCTGGACTCACTTGAGTCTCTCTTGTATGGAGAAGCCCACAAATGGGCCCACAAGTCCAGATGTGCCTCACCAGTGCTGAGCAGAGAGGAAGGACTACTGAATGCCAGAGGTCTCACTCCAAAGTCATTGCCAGGTGTGCAATTGGTTGTGGCAGTTCTGTAGCCAGGCCAGGGAGCAGATTAACTTCAATGAATTTTCTAATTTTTCCTTATACTGTATCAGCAGAGTGGTTTGCTATTGGCCCTGAGTAATCTCTTCTGAATGGCAAAGCAACCCAATCAAGTCCACTCCACTGCTGAGTCTGTGATGAAGCGATTTGTGGTGCTGGGCTGCTACATGGGTAATTTTTTTGTTCTGATTTTTCATCTTGGCTTTGTTCAACCAACATAGAAATCATGATGCCAAATGTAGATAAATGATCTTCTCAAAGCTGTGTTTTAAGGATTTCTGACTTGGTTTTTGTGATATACCTATCTTTGAATTCTTATGAAGGCCAATGAATTGAAAACAATCGTTTCTAATTTATTTTAAAATGTTCACATCATTCACGAAATACATGATGACAAATATTCTATAGCCTTTTCATGAGTGGGCTGGTAGCCTATGTTATTTATGATTTTTTTTTGAATTGATACACTCAATCAATTCTTCAACAGTTCTGCAAGGTTCAGGTTTTTTCATTGGATTAATCATTCTGGGAAATCTGTAAAGTAGCCATCACCCTGATGATGCTATTTTTGTCGCTTCTGTTCTTATGTAGAGCTAGATGTTTATTATGATAGCAGACTCTAATATTCCAGTAGTATTTCTGTGAGGTGTTAGTCATCGTGGAAAGGAGTTTTTGCTAAATATATCCTGGTTGCACATAAAGAAGTGTGACCAGCAGGTCAGAGAGCTGATTCTCCCCCTGTGCTCCGCTATCCTGAGACCCCACCCGCAGAGCTGCCTCCAGCTCTGCGCCTCCAACACAAGAAGGATGTGGAGCTGTGGAAGCAAGTCCAGAGGAGGCCATGAAGATGCTCAGAGGGCTGGAGCATCTCTGCTCTGGAGCCAGGCTGAGAGAGCTAGGGGTGTTCAGTCTGAAGTAGAGAAGATTCTGACCCCTTCTGGTGCCTAAAGGGGCTCCAAGAGAGCTGGAGAGAGACTTTGGTCAAGGGCCTGGAGTGACAGGGAAATGGCTTCCCACTGCTAGAGGGCAGGGTTAGATGGGATATTAAGAAGAAATTCTTCCATGTGGGGGTGGTGGGCCCTGGCACAGGTTGCCCAGAGAAATTGTGGCTGCCCCATCCCTGGAAGGCTCCAAGGCCAGGCTGGACGGGGCTTGGAGCAACCTGGGATAGTGGAAGGTGCCCCTGCTCATGGCAAAGGATAGAAGTGGATGGTCCTTAAGGTCCCCTCCAGCCCACACCGTGCTGTGACTCTGTATCTCCATTCATTGTCTATAAGTAGAAGATGATTTTTCTGCTTACAGATCGCAGGGCAGAAAGGTCACGTTCCTGCCCACTTCCTATTCTAAACCTCACACCAGTTTAGGGAGGGCTTCTCTGTAGTAACTCTATGTTTTTATTTCATCATCTAGTATTTTGTTTCCTTGTACCAAATGTAATAGATATATACACCTTATTTTAGATGCATCTGGAAAGGAGATAAATGCAGTGTGCAAAATCTAACTGTGGCTCAGAAGATAGACCTGTGAGGTGCAAGAATCCAGCAACATGGAGACAACCACAGGCTCTGACCTCACTTGTTCTGATCATAATTTGTGTTTCAGTTCTGATCAGTTGCTGGTACATAACTTATTCCAGACTTTTGGGGAAGATGGTGCTGACCCAGGAGGTACTTCCTAAAGTATAAACCCCCTTTTCATTCTAGTCTTGTTCCAGGCATAGAGGTGTCAAATTCAGGCACCTTTTGCTTTCGTATTTAGCATGCAGACTGCTATTTGCAGCCCCATGTCTGTGTGCCTGACCAGTTGTGAAGTTTCCCTCGGCTTATTTGGGTTGGGTGCTCCATCAGCTACACCTCCCACACGAGATGCAAGGTGTCCTTCTGTCCCGACCAGCCTCTTCTTTGAATTTGTAGGGACTCTAAAATTATAAACTAAGACTTTTTAAAGAGCTCTGGTGGCTGGTCCATGAGTTTTCCAAACTCCCCAGCAAGCACAGTCTGTAAGCACAGTATCTTGACATCCTGATAAAAAAAATTACCTTGGAGCAACCAAGTGAAAGGTTAGAACTGTTGAGTGTTTTAATCAATAATATATGAGTTGGATGAGCAGTATACTGTACTTTGCTGTGCACAATCAATAATACATTTTTTATGCTCACCTTTTTAATCCTCAGAAAAACTACATCAAAAATTTCACCCTAGACTGCCCACGAGAATCAATAATAGAGAAAGGTTGCCTCTTCCCCTAAGTACAGTTTAATGAAAAGCATAATGAATTTATTTCCTAAATGATGCTACAAATCTATTATACATCTTCTGGAAATACCAAGTGGAAAATAGTGTTTAATATAGTAATAGAGTTATGAATTTTCAAAAACTGAAAATGCAAAGTTTAAAGTTGTCATTGTAACTCTTCAGTTAATTTTTAAAGTATAAAATCAAGGAAAACAGAGTCTATGTAAATCAAGCTGAGTTTATTATTATTATTATTTACTATTTGTATTCTTATAGTGTGTAAAATCTTAAAGAAAGAGACCATTCCAATATACAGGGCAAATAATTGTCTCTGGTTTCCATTGACTTTAATGGTTTCACAAATACCTCAAGACTGCTTCTGCGAATGGAAGCCTGGCACTAGCTTGGAATCTATTTGTAATCTAATGGGTATAATTTTCAGTAAAATTGACAAAAGTTTTAAACTTCACTTTTTCTACTGAATCACATAGCAAATTTCTATAATTCTGAAATTTATGTACATTTGTAGAGAATTTGCCATTATATTAAAAGAGGGATCAAACTTTTCTTGGTGCCAGCTGACCAGATTTCTATTTCAGGCTTGAAGGCATTAAAATTCCTGCTTGCTGAATCACAAAATGTATTGCTTTGTTAGCAGTACTTCAGATCCCCATGGACTTCTGCTGCTGTTTTACTGCATCACCAATTATTTGTGATGTATTATTAATTATATGTGATCTATACTTGCACCACTTCCGTGTCTGTACTGGTAGCTCATTTAAACAAGAAGGAGATTATGTGAAAAATGGCTTTTTCTTTTTTTTTTTTTTTTTTTCCCCTGTGGCAAGTTGCCAGCTGGGTGGTATAAAAAGATTTTTATCCCAGCTGTTATGAAAACACTGTTGTGTGCATATCCATGCCTGGCAGGAGCAGGCTATAGGACATGCCCACACTATTCTGGACAATGACTGGGGAGAAGGCTGGAAATGTGAAAGAGAGACTTCAATCTCAGTGTTATCTGATTTTTCCTTCTAGAAAAGAAAATATAGTCTTTGGTACTGAACAAAGATTGTTAGGAAAAAAACCATTTTTATTTACCTACAGGGATTGTTGTTCTTTTGAGCTATAGTCTGTGAAAGTCCAAGAATTGGTCCTGGTGGAGCTGGGATGGGGGTACAGTAGGCAGTGTGTTCTTTCTTTGGCAGTCTCATTCTTTTCAGTGCTTTTTTGGAAGGTGCAGCATTCAGAGGGGACCTTTGGACTCCATTAAAATCTGTGTCATATCAGCAACACAACTTGTAGTCACTAAAAATTCCCTTTGTGTGAGGTATCTACGTGTGTCGGGAATAGCCCTGCTGTTGTAACATAAAAAGATGTTTTCTGTGTCCAACAGGATACAGGATACAAAAGCAACAGGAAGAAAATGGAAAATAGGACAAGTGAATCCTGCCACTCTACCGTTATCAAAACCCACAGAAACCATGACGCAAAGATCCCTCAGCAGTGTGTCTGACTGCAAATGTGAGGAGATGGGTTTGAGGTTTAGGCTGTTTCTTGGCCAGTTCTGGTGGAAACCTCCCTGCGGAGAATTGAAAAGCAGAATTCAACTTCTTCACAAACACATCACAACAGTTGTTCCAGTTTCTACTGTGTTTGGATTGGTACCTTAAGATAAAGCTGTATTTCCTTATCTCTGCTCACAGCTACGTCGTTTCCCATGTACAGTAAGTTTTGCAAAATCCTATACTATAAGCAAGTAAAATTCTAAGAAAACAAATGTTGTGTTGCTGAAGGTAGGAACTAGAAACAATTAAGATTTTCTCACAAAGTAATTACCCTCATTTGCAGTCTGCTTAATTGTCTCTGAAACTCCTTCACAGGGATGTAATGAAAATGTCACCTTTCATGCTGTTTGTCTCTTTGAGAAAGCATCCGCTGGTCGGAACAGACCCATCCGGGGCAAGCTCATGCTGATATCTCAGACACCAACAGCAGTTAAATCCCAGGAACAGAGTCCAGCCTCTCCCAGCTGCGGGAGGAGCTCATCCCAAGCCTCTGCGTGGCAGCCCACACCCGTCCTGCCTCGCTGGAGGGATCGCTCAGGGAGTCACTGCCCTGCCAGTGAGGAGTGAAACCCTCGGGTTCCTTTATGTCGCTGGAGAGACAAACACCCCCAGAGTGTGACTCAGACTCCAATCTGCTAATTTTCTGGAGGTGTCTGCCTATCTGCATTTACTATTGAGGGAGTACAAAATGACTAGTCTCCTAAATTAGGTATTCTGCTCAGATGTTTCAAGGTGGAAGAATGAATCTGTATCTAAGCCCTGAACACCCTTATAAAGGCTGAACTTCTTGCCATTGTTACCCAACTTGGATAAAGTCAGCCTCAGTGTGCCTGCACGTCAGTCTGACTGTAGCATGGAAAGGGCAAGCAGCGACAGCTGCATGTCCACGTGGCTCTGGCTGGACACAGGCAGTGGTGACAGCCATGAAAAGGAGCAAAGTTGAGAACAGGTGTGTCTGCTGTTGAAGCTGGGGCAGGGAGGTGAAAATCTGACATCCTGGCATAGATAAATCTGGTAATTCCCAAGAATGAGATTCTCTCACATGATTACTTTCAGCAGTCTATTACCTACATGTTATTTCTGTTTTGTGATTCAATTTTCTACTTGTGTGGTGCTGAGCATTACCCTGTACTCACCAAGGCAGTGGAAGCTACAGTCAGCTGGTGCTTTGCAAGACAAAGACCTTGACAAGGTGCAAGGAATTAGCAGTGATTATTTTAAAAAAGTATAAACTTTATGATATGGGTGCTTGCTCATGGTGCATGCAAGACTTTCTCCTCTTATTAAAAAGGAGGAAGTCAGTAATTACCAATATCATCCTTAAAAAGAAAGTCACAAAAGTCCTTGATACATGTCATTCTGTATCTAGAGAGAAGTAAAATATGTATTTAAATATTGCAGTAAAAACACTGCTAATCTTAAAGGTTAATCAAATAATTTAGAAGTTTCTGCCTGTCTTGGGTTTTGTACCATAATAAAGTTTATATAAAGAGTAACTCCATTTGTCAGGCTGGATGGAAACTTGAGAGATGCCTTGCTGCTTTGCAGAGATCGTGGCTGACATGGCTGATATCCAAAGCATTTCTTGTAAGTAATGGCAAGTCTCTCCCTATAGTCCCTCTGTTTTCTCTTTTCCCCATCACAGTTGTTTTCCTGACCACACTCATTATTGGCAATAATTTTTTATCTTCTTAAAAATGCTGACCAAAGAACTCTCCCTTGACTGACATAGCTCTCAAGTGACTCTCCACAGTGATTATAGGGGAATTAATCATTTGACTCCCCCAGGAGGAAGACCCCTGGGCTGACTTTCAGCAGAATTGTGTTATCATTATTATTGCATGCCAACAAATTTATGTGGGGCTGCATGATAGCAGTAGATGTCATCTGAAAGTAGTTTGCAGTGATGTTGCTTTTGTTTGATTGCTGTAGTGTTGGTTAAAATTCCTCTCAGCAGCACTATTGCTTGATTGCTGGGTACTGCAAATTCTGGAGAATTAGAGCTGTTTGAGTGTCGTGGATAGACTGTGGTGATTCAGCAGATATTCTGCCTTTGTTCTTTTGCAGCACCCCCACATGAAAACCTACTTTTCCTACTTTGCCCATGGAGAGACAACCTATTTTATTTCTTTTAACCACCTTCAAATGACGTCTCCTGAGACTCCTTTTTGGGGGAAAAAAAAGATCTATTGTTGGTTATAAGCTGCTCTCTCACTGAGATATTTTATGAAATCAAGGGCTGCTAGGTGCCTTCACTTACTTCTGCCTTACTTTTCAATCCTAGCTTCACATTCTCTAAATAAGGGAGGGGAGGAATGGTTGAATAAAGCTGCTTAATTACTTGGGGAAGTAGAAAGATGGCAGTGCTGGATCCAGAAACTTCCTGCTGCATTTTAGATGTGCATGCAGAACCTCGAGCTCTGAGGAGAGCGAAAGGGTTGAGGGTTGTTTCCATCAGCACTGTTCTCTCTTGGGAGGGATAGGTGTGTGGAACCATGTCAGCTTCTAACTTGGAGCAGGATTTGCCAGCCAGCTGAAGCCAATCTGAACCCGCTCTGCTGTGGAAGAGGATGGTTTTCTACAGCTCTATGCTGGTCTGCACTCCTGTTCTGTCATCTGTGTTGCTTTAGTGGCCAGATTATTCTGAACTAAGTCAGAGCAGCTCAATGATCTGGTTGAAACTAAAACTGTGCTTTGGGCTTGTTCTCAGTGGTCACTCACCCCCATGCTGGGGAAGAGGTGATGCTCTGCAGGTTCCTCCTGCAGAGGGAGAGGTAGAGGGGTAGACCTGCCTGTTCACCAGGGTCTTATATCTGCTGAGACTGCATGAGAAATTGCAGATTTAGGTGTCTGAATTGGGAATGCTGACTCTAAATAGCCACTAGGCACAAGGATTCCTTTCAAAGCTTTTCCAGTGTAACTGTCTTCAGCAGCAATCTGTTAATAGTCCACTAATTTAGAGAAGTACCAGTGGAAATTCACATTGTGAAGTGACACTCATTCAAGGTTGGAAATGCTTATTCCTGCAGTGATGATATTATTGCACAGTGCAGCTTCTGTTCATATTGGTGTGTTAATGGAGTGCTGGACTTCATCAGGAGCTGTAAAATCTTTATCAAGTGAGGAGTTTTGTTAAAGCTTTGGAGTTCCTTTTATTTTTTAGTGGTTTACTTGTCAGGTGTTCCACAGTAAAACTGTGTGGTGAAGGAGGCTGGGCCGCCACACGTCACGGGAAAGCTCTCCCCCCACTCCTGCCTGCGGAATCAGGGGTGCTGGGCAGCAGGGCTCCTTTGGAAAGCCCTTTGGGGGAAGCCTCTGTGGCCCGAGGACCCCAAAGCTGCTCAGAGACGGTGCCATGGTGCACTGTGTGCTGCTCCCACGGGTTCTCACTCCTTTCAAATACACCCTGATCCTTCTCCTACTCCCACTTGCTCGTGTGAGTCTCGGTGACGTTGCACATGTAGGGAGACCTCAGAGCTGACTGGCAGACCAGATCCGGATTACAGTGCTCTGTGGATTTTGCAGGCCAGATTAAAGTACTTGGAAGGATCAGTCTGGCTCACGGGCTATATTTTTGACATACTTGTTGTAGAAAAGTATTAGGAGTTGTAAGAAGGACTAATGTGAGCTTATATTTTACAATTTGGTGTGGTAACTGCTTTGTTAGGGAAAGCAGAATTTGGAGAAGTTATACTATTTTTGTCTGTTGGGTTTTTTGTTGCAGCAAATGCCTGTAACATCTCCTACATTGAAAAGCAAACCTCATTTTCCCCGTTATAACCATTCAATTAGTCTCATCTCTGCTCTCATTTTCCAAGCAACTTAACAAGATGAGAAAAATCCTTCAAATTGCACTTATAATATAAACACTGCCAGTGAGCCTCTAGCAGTGAGGAAAGCTGATGGGACAATCTCCATTTACAGAAAGCTGGTTAACAGCAAATGCGTTTCAGCTGATAAATGGCAGGTAAAGGCATGTGTCTGCATAATATAGTTATCACCTGTAAAATGTTTTCCATGTAGAGATGTTAATGTACCTTGCAAGGAAATGTGAGTATCTTTCTACTTCTGAGGCACAAGGAAATTGAAGGACAAGTCTGGAGGAACTTCCCAAGGATGTGCTGCCATAAGTGGGAGCGTTTTGTGAGTGTTTGTGTTGGGTATCTTCCATCGTAACCATCGTTGGGGAATCAGTCTTGAACAGGTTTTGTGAAAGCTTGTGTTCCCTTTCCAGTAAGCAGCTCTTACTGGTCTTACTGGGTACAATCAGAGGCTTCAGCCCAGTGTAGGTTTCAGGGAAAGCCCCATGGAAATCTGATTCTCCAGCAGCATGACTGTGGTCTTCTTTCTCAGGCTGAAAACCCGATGTGCTGAGGAACAGTGCCTGGCCTGGGGGAGAGAGGTTTCATTTGAAGGCACCTTTCTTTCCCTCCTCTCTGTTTTCTGTCTGAAAATTCAACTTCTTGGGGGAAGAGGCTTGTTTGGTTGAGGTTTTCTTAAATGTCTTGGAATATTCAAATTGCTTGGATCACTCTCCAGCTGGTTAATAGGCAAACAAGCACATCCAGCTGGTCAGTGTATATATGGAGCTAGGAATGGTCTGCAGGGAATGCAGGATTGCCTGGCTGGTAGCTGGGGATGTGCTGAGCAGATGGCAGCATTGTTGCTGGGGCAAGAACATGACACAACCAGAAACACTAGAGAACATTGTAATCAGAAGGGATGGGGCACACTGTGGTACAAAAATGACAAAATAAATTGATAGAGGTCAAATCCTATAGGTAATGTAAATTCATTAGCTCTGCTGTTCTCTCATACAGCAGCAGGAAAAGTTTAGAACTGACCTCAAGTTTTTGAATAGAAGGAATATAAAACCCCACCAAAAAAAACCCCAAAAAAACCCCAAAACCAAACCAAAAAAGCTCAGGCTGAAGTCAGAGAATTATCTGTACCACCTGTTCTTGTATTAGTTCCTTCTTAACTTTTATATGTAAACGTTATCTAGATATTTTGGGCAGATTTTGTAGGCTGGGTTAAGCAGGGCGAATATCATATCCAATGAGGATAAAATAGTATAAAAGGAAGGTTATTTGATATTTGCATCACCATCTTATGTGGAACTTGGCATTCTCCTGGATTTCATCTTTGTCTTCATTGCTTCAGTCATCAAATTTCTACTTCTTAAAAAAAAGGAAATTTAAGGAGAATGTGGACATTTAAATTTACCATTAGAGGTCATTTCTGATGACTTCAGCTATTTACCTTTCTGCTCTTAAACTTTCTGTTTAACATCTCTGAGAACACTTGTTGCCCTATCCTTTGTAGATGCTGAATTTTACGTAGGTTTCAAAAAATTTAAACACATCATTTCTGGTCCCAGAGGGCTTATCTGCAGGCTGCTGGACTGTGGATGGGTGTCAAGGGGTTGAATTATGATGTGTTTTCTTTCTGTCGGAGTTTGTTGCTGGCACTGGCACCGGTTTTGGCTGTATCAGTTTCTGATGAAACACTTCCAGACCGTGGTTAAATTCACTCATCTAAAATGACAGGCAAACCCCCAAGCTAATCAAGATATTGCTAATCTTCTTCCCCAAACGTTTCTTCTTCTCCCCCAAGCCTTTCTGCCTCTTCGTGCTCTGTGCTTGGAGGAACCTCCTGTTCTTCAAGCCAGGTCGCAAATTCAGGAGCTGTTTCTGAAAGCCAGGGAAGAGGGACTGACTGTCTGGTGTGACTGTGTCTCCATTAAATCAGTGGGATTTCAGTGTAGTTTGGATCAGTCTGTAGGTCCCAGCCAATTTAAATTTGCAAAGTTTTTTACTTACATATTTTAAACCAAATACTCACTTTGCTGAAAGGAGACTGAGCTTTGAAAAATAAGATGAAGTAGTCCATTGGAAAGTCCTTACTGAAGTGTGGCACTGCTGTCAGGTCCAGAATTTGTTTTCCATATGTTAATTTGATAGAGCTGGGGTTGGAACTGCTCAAATTGCTAAAAACTTAGGGAAGAATTGTAGCCCTTCAGGAGGGATGTTCTAGTCTGACCATTTCCTTTCCAACAACACCCTCCTTTGCATTTGCGGAGTCAAGACTGCATTTGCTACCCTCTCATGAATTAGTGGCTGTGGATGCTTTTTTTTTTCTGTCTTGCAACTGAACACTAAAAACTTGTCAAGCTCTTAATCTCTTTGCACCAAAAATAGCTTTGATCGTTGCAGGATACAATTCCTCATAAATGTGTGTGATATTAATATCTTTTTTTTTTAATATGTCAATCTTAGCTAGAATTTCCTTGAGCAAAGATACTGGGACACCAATAGGGAGAAAGCTAGGAAAGGCATTTCTATAGATCAGATGATCGCTTAAAATACCTCTTTAAGAACCTTTTAAAATTTTAAACCGTTGATTTGCATTTTCAGTGCAGTACAGGCGTTGCTGGAATCATCACAGCAAGCCTTGTTGAAGGGCAGTGTTAGACCTTTCACTTACAGAGTGCAATTGGGTCACTTCCGTCCTGAAATATGATAGACCAAATGTTTGTTGTCTTGATTAATAAAGAATTACCAGGAATTACACACAACTCAGGGTAGGTACACTCAATTCAGTCTTTACTAGAGGTCTATCTGCTGCAAAATCAAGGCAAACATATTTTCAAGGCCAGTTTCAAAGGACATTAAAGACAATCTACGAAATGGGATTTTCCTAAATTACGATTCAGGTTGGGGTAAATGACATTTAGGTTACTGCCTCAGGACACATCTAAGGTGTGTGCAGCCACTTAGCAGCTTAAGCCTTACTGAGGGTTATTCCTTCCAATAATAAAAGTGAGTTTGAGTTATCAGAGTGATAAACAATACCCCCCTCAGTGAGCAGAGAGATTAACAATACGTGACATTAAACATAAGATGTGCAAAAAGGAACAGCACGCTCACTAACTCCTCTGAGCTTTATATTATCTCAAAACATAAATTTTGTTGCCAATGGAACTCTATATAAGAATTAATTAGGGAACTTCACAAGCAGTCAAAACTCTTGTATGCCATTATAAATTTATCATTGCTGAAAGGATCTATTTCTGCTGTCAGACATCATGCTTATGTGGCAGAATATGGAATAAATAATCGTCTTCCTATATAAAGAGCACTGGAAAAATGTTTGGAAAACTTGTTTTTAAAAAGCCAAACGTGTTTATTTTGTGTAAGGCATTGCTGATGAAACAACCAGCTAGTGTGCTGCCATTCAAATATTCAAACAATTGCAGCAGATCCCTTGGTCTCCACAATCAAAGATAATTTGCGCAAGGGCGTGATGAACACTGCAGTGCTTGTGCCTGTCCGTGGGTATTTCCCACAAAAGAGAGGCAGAAGCTGGGCTGGGACTGAACCCGTGCCATCTAAGTGCTCAGGTAAAGTCCTCTTGGACTGCAGGACCAACTTACCTTTCCATTAATTTTTATTTCAATTGTATTAACCATAAACAATTGCTCTCTTCAGTAGTTTTCTAAGCTTACCTCACTCATTCCGATGTCATAGTATTAGGTGTGTAATTATAATCATATATCTAACACTATCAAGATACTTGGGAAAGCCAGCGCTTTGTATTTCCAGTTATTACATATAGTTAAACATTCTGTGCTACTACACATTCCAGTAACTCAACAACTCCACCCCTAACAAGTATCAGAATAAGTGATACAGGGAGGGGAATTGCATATGCTTCTCCTGTAGTGGCTGGCATTCAAGGCCCAGCCAACATGAAAATCTGAATGCCTTGGAAGTGTTTTTCCTGCAGTATGTTCTTTGTTACTGAAGTGGCTTCACTTGTGACTGAGGAAAATTCTTTTTCCCATTCTCTGTGCACTCTTAGGTACCTTGTGTAGCTCGAACACCATCACAGATACCAAGACATTCAAATGAGTGGAGACTGCACAGCACTACTGACACAAGCTCCTGCGGGACCTTGCACTGGCTGTCCCCACGAGAGTGCTGGCTTCTCTATGGTGCCAAGAAATACAGCATGAAGGGCTGTTGAGCAGTGGTGAAAGTGGGAGCAGGAAAAGGTGATGAAAGAACTGCTGAAGAGCCCAGATTTAACCCTCTGAGGGCTGAACTGGCAGGAGTGGGTCTGTATGTGGTACTGCAGAGCCCGGATGCATGTACTGGGCTGTGAAATGAGAGCAGGGGGGAGGAAGGACTGGGGACCAGCAGAGGGAACATGAGGGGCTGCCTGGAGGAGCTGACTCAGGTCTCAGTAGGGAGTCTCAGTAGGCGCTGTCCCCACCAGGAAAGGGCTGTGCCTGACTATTCACAGTCACAGTGGCTGACTATTCACAGTCACAGTGGCTGTAAACTGAGGACAGAAACACTTCGGAGAAAGGGATGTTCTAATTTTTTCTTTGACTCTTGGAGTGGACACTGTGTTATGCTGTTGTTTTAAGCTTTGGGGAGCCTCAGACAGGTAAAGACTTAATGCTGTCAAAGCATCCAGTCTGTGTCCTTCCTAACTCTTGGGTCGTTTTGCATCAGATACTCTCGCGTCTCTGTTGCATCATTTTATTGAAAGGCCAGATTTGCCAGAAATTCACACTTTTGCTGCACATCTTTCACACACACACACTGTACTGTGGCTGTGATCCTCATCCTGCCTTGTCTGCTGTTTTTGTCCACACTGTGTGTCACCTTAAACACACGATATTAGACAAAACTTAGGAGCAATATTTTTTTTAGGTAACAAATCTGTGTGGTTTAATGTTATCATTTCTAACTGAACGTCACACATTGAACTGTGTGAAGCTATTGCCCCAAAAATACTTGGCAGTGCCTGAGATGTGCTTATTTGTGGTTCAGCTTGCTGCCTGCTGAGCAGGGGCTTTCTCACACATTCTTCTTGTCATTCTTTCATGTTTCATTTTCTTACAATCCCATGGTTAGTTGTTTTTTAATGCCATGAAGATGAAGTTCTTCCTGTGATAAAAAGCCTTAGAGCCATTATCAAAGTGGGACTTTGCTGAAGTTAATCTATCATATCACCCTTACCTGTTTGAAATGTTCCCCATTTTCGTAGTGAGTCCTTAATGTGGGTGTGATGTGTATGAAACACATCCCTCAGAGGGACATCCTACAGCCTCTTCCTGGGTGTTCCTACGGACACTGCTACCAAGAGAGTACACAGCCTCCCTTGCAAGAAATCAAATGCCAGCACTTGTGGGTTCACCTGCATTGCTCAGGGTTACCCCTAGAAAATTAGATTAGAAATTCGGGTTGGATAATAAGACTGTGTGTCTTTCAGTGATGATATTGAAACAGTGAAGTATTTTCTGGAAGAGATTACAATTCTTTTTAAAGAAGAAAGGCAAGATAAATTTCTGTTGGGAATGGCTAAGTAGAGTTGATTTGGATTTGGGAAGGGCCTAGGTATTTTTTGGAGGTCACTTCCATCCCATAATTCTGCATTCTGTACTTCATCATTTCACAGACAGTCTTTCAAAATGCAATAATCCTAACGGAGGCTGTTAAAATACAAATCTGACAGGTTTCTGTGAATCACAAGCCAGGTAGAAGATCTCTAGAGAGAGGGGGGAAACAACTCTGAAAACCTTGTACTCAAAGATGGGTCTGCACCTGGGAACATTAACACAATGTGAAAGCCTGAAAACATCTGCCGTCAAATCAGATCCAGGAGATCTGTGAGAAACCAGATCTGTGTGAAACTCTAACTACAACCTGTTCTGAACATACAGGAGCAGCTTAAAACATGTGAAGATGTTGAAGAAACTTGAAGTTAAGGGGCAATGAGCAGTGGAAAAAAGATTCCTGTACTTTGATTTATATGTTATTTTCTAATGTCTGAGAATTAAAATCTTGAGTGGCTTTTAAAACTCAATAATATTTATGAAATGGGTTAATTGAATTATTCAAGTTCCTGAATTTTAAAAACATTTGACTTTAAATTTTGATCGTGTTATGGGTACAAGCTATCCTGGCATAAAGTGACATATTGGGGGAAGAAGGATGTGAAGGAAATTACATTTTAAACATTATTTTAAACATGGTAGCGTGAAATGTTTTGACAATCCCTAGCTTTTATTAGTTTGGGTATTCAGTTCTAATGAAAAGCTTAATAATAGACCATGGCCAGCTCTGTAGAGAAAATACAGAGGCTGTAAGTGTTACAGAAATAGTGTTAATGGGTGAAATTAGAAAATTGATACTTTGTAGGGAACGGGAATAACATGCACACCCTGCTGCCTGCTCATTGAGTAGAAATAACAATGCAGCCCCTCTAAAACAGATAAACATGCTGAGGCTGGGCTGAATTGGAGTGTGGAGGGTGCAGGTTCTTGCAGGCCTTAGACAATAAATACATCTCTTTGGATGGCAGATGGAAACATGGCGGGTAAATCCAAAGCAATGCAAATTGGAGGAAAGAGTTTTAAAATGCTTGCACATGAGGATGTGTTCAGAATTGCTGCAAGAGTCATAAGCTGTCATATGGTTGAGGACCACTTAAGTATGTTTTCTGAATTAGGACATGTAAAAGAACAGCAAAAAAGCTATAAAATGAGAGAGTAGGTTGTATTAAGGCGATAATAACATAGAAAGTTGTTAAAATGCAGAAGTAAATGAACAATGCTATATGCTTCTTTCTCTAACTCATCTATGATGGTAACAGAAATACTTAAATTAAATTGAATTAAAATGAATATATTTTTTAATCCAGTAAAGTGTTTTCCAATTTCCCTCACATAAAGCTCACTTATTGCGTAGATCAGAGGTGATTTCTTCATAGACGCTGGCTGTGCCTGAGGCACACTGTTGGGCTTGAAGAAGTCTTGATTTCTTTGGGAGTGGTAAATTCGGTACTTCCATTGATGTATTTAGATGTGAAGAGAAAATGGGCTTGATGAGGATTTAATACTACATGCCAGTTTAGGACTGAGATTTGCACAATTGCTATTTTACCATCCAGCATCTCATTTGTACCATTAATGAGACCTCCAGAATTTCAAGTTTAATGAAGGTTTCAAGTGACAGATGTTTTGATATTTACAGACGTTAAACTTTTACTTGATATCTTTGTCCCAGATTTCCTTTCTCTTAAATATATATCTACTGCTTACTCTCTTTTTTTTCCCCTCTAAGGTGGAAAATTAGTTTTAAAAAGTCTTCTGACACTGAGAGCAGAACCAGAATCTGTGTCCAGTGTATTGGCTCAGAGTGAGATTTGACTGACATTGAACTCGGTGGTCCCTCATGATGGCCGAAAGTGACTGCTAGGAGGATAAAAAGACAAGGAGAAGTGTGATTCCCTCTGCTGATTTTTAATATAGACATTTTGTTGATTGATTGAGTTTTCAGGGAAATCACACCAAGTACAGTTTTTTGGGCCACAGACTTTCCCAGCCTTTAAATAGTTATAGATCTAAAAAATATCTGTTTAATCGTTCTTAGCATGATTTATACTTTGGCTCTCCACAGAGCTGCTTTTAAATATTCCTGGGGTCAGAGTAGGATGAATAGTCCGTGACATTTGTCTCATGCTGAAAAGACAAATATATTATAATCCACTATCACCAGGAGCCCTGTCTGTGGGTTCTGCATGGGCTGAGGGTTGTGGTGTGCAGCCCGTGCATGCTGAGGGAGCTGCTCCTCCATGCAAAGCCAGGGACAGACCCAACATTTGGTCCTGCTCACTTGTCCCAAACAATCAATTTATCTGTGCAGCCACACTGATGCTCCAGCTAAACTTGCTGCATTAATTATATCTGCCCTGAGCTTACAAGCTTTTAGAGCTATTTGGAACATAAATTTTGCAAGCTTGCAAGTCAGCAAGGGGTTTTTCTTCTTCCAAGGTACCCACCTTGCAATTAAATGAAACTGCCAGGTGCTGGTCATTACCAAAACTCTCCTTCAATCTGCAGATTTAAGAAAAAGGTTATTGAGTAAGTATCAGGGAGTGGTTATACTTCAAGGAACTTTATGTTGGAGACTTTCTGTCACTCTCAAAATGGAACTTATTCAAGTATGTTCTTGCCAAGGAGTGTGACAGAGACATTTTCTTCAGTGTATTCCTTTACAAGTTAAAAGCATGGGCTGAGATGCATTATACACATTTAAACCCACTATTTGCTCTAATGTGCCCTATCTTGGTGCTGTGAGTAGCTAATGATGGAGTATTTGGGCTCTGACAGAGCTGTGTAATTAAAAAAAAAAGTCTACTAATCATATACCACAAATTCTATTTTAGAATGTAGCAGTCCATGTAGTGGTGTCTGAGTGCACTTAAGGAATGCATAAGGTCTCTGCACCCTCAGGATGAGGTGAAATGTGTAATTTGGGAAATCTGAACAGATAATTTGTGAAGAGATGTCACAGAGACAGGAGTATCCCTGAGCCCATGTTAGAAAGTAATTCCCAGGAAACTGAGTACAATTTTGTGAGATTCTGGGTGCTTCCTCCTGTGTTTCCGTAAACTCAGTCTGTGTGTGGATAGCTTTCATCCCCGTGACTGAATTTTTCTATTTGTAACCACACTTATTCAGACAGTGGTCTTTAACTGGAGAGTTAATGATTACTTAGGTGTTCCTAATGAAGTAGGAAGGACAGCTTTTATCCACCAAGCATTGTTTTGGGTCAATAATTGGTTTGTGGTCCACCAACATAAAAAACCTACGGAGTTTCTATTTGATATCTACTTTTGATGAAAGATTTCATTGCTGGTTTAAATTATCTGGGTTCTGTTTAATCTCTTCCAGTGGTTCTGCTGCTATAGGAGCAGAATGTAAGACATGTTATATTGCTCATTACTTACCCACATACACATTTGAATATTTTGGTATTTCAGTCCTATCCGTTGTAGGGACTTTGTTTTAAAAAGTATCTTCTTATATCAAACTACAGCAGACTTCCTGATTCTTCTGAACATGAGTTCTTAGCAAAATAAATGGCAACAGAGCTATAAACTGAACTGTAGAGGGTTGCTTTTAATAGAAACCTTCAATCTCAAGTTTTCTGCAGAGCACTCTTGGAAGACAAAATCTGGAAAATGAGCCAGGCTGGGACAGCCACAGCAAACAACTGCGCAGGGATCTACAGCTTGAATGCCATCGATGTCTCCTGTTAAACACCTGACTAGAGGGAGCCCCAGCCAAGCCCTTGTGCCCCAGTGCAGAGTGTGAGAGTTTCTTTCATATGGGTAAGCATTTATCTCTCTTCACAAAGGGATATTGTGAGCAGGCACTGCCAGAGAACGCTGCTCTCACAAAGGGCAGCCTCTGCAAAGTGGGGCAGGGAGGGTGGCAGGAGTTACTGCAAAGGCAAACCCAGCAATGGCTCCTTTTGTCTCTGCTGGTTTCTCTCCTTCTCTCACCCCTCACTCCCAATGTAGATCAGATTCCTTAAAGCAGCTGCTTGACTTCCAAAAATGCTCAACCCTGCTGTCTCCTACTGAGAGGAGGAAACGGTTACTATGGATTCACCGCACAAGAACAGATGCATTTCAATATGTTGGGTACTAACCACACTGTTAGTGCTTTGGGTTTTTTAAGGCCAGAACAGGATTGGCCCATGGATAGTCCAGATAAGGCTGCCCTGGCTCCAAATTCCTTGCACTTCATTTCTGATACTATAGAGTGTATCAGTGAAAAATAACAGAAGAGGTCTGAATGCTCCTCATTCTCTTCCTTTCCTGGTGTTTCACCGGATGTCAGACTGATTAAGGGCCCTAAGAGAGGGTAATGCATTCAGGTGAGCCAAAGGCTCATCTGGGACTGATCCTACCTTCAGTATGTAAAGAAATAGCCAGTGGATATATGTGGATTAAGAAAGTGAGGGCTGGGAAGCTATGGCAATTTGCAGCAAGAGGAAAGGGGATTTTGGTGATTATGCTATTTACCTGTTAATATATGGCAGGCTGTTAAAGGGAAGAGAGTGCACATTGGACATTAGAGTTGAGAGAAACTATTTCTCAGACTTTGGGGAAATTTGAGTGGGGATCTGAGTGGTATGGTTTGAACCCTCCTCTATGTGCAAGGTTAGTGAGTGAATCATTAGAAACATTTTGACATTCTGCCCGTGCAGTCCTGTTCACTTCAGCTCATTTCTAAAACCTGACTGTGCTCTGGTGTGTTCATTCTGAAAGGAGTCGGGGTGGACTGGGAATAGTTTCTGGATCTTTTCCTCCATCACTAACTTCTATAGGGGCTCTAAATAGAAGTGTAGCATACTTTGGAGAAGCACATGAAATGTCAACTCTACAGTGCTGTCATTCATAAGAACCCAGTGATGTTATGGTAGTCAGTTCCCTAAAATCACACTCATTTTGGCATTTTTCTATTTTTTCCTCTTTGCAGAAAACAGTGGCTCTCTGAGAATCAACCTCTCTAACTTGAGTGAGACCTTCCACTAAGTGAACAAATAAGCTCTCTCTTTCTGATTGTCTCAGATCTTGAAAGGTTTTTAAAAGTCCTTTTCTTTGCTAACATCACAAGGCTTTACAGTTTAGAAAGCCTTGAATTCAAAGCTTCATCTACATTTTTAATCTACAAAAGTAAATCTTCTACACATCTAAGATGTCTGGTAAGTGGGTCTCTTATTTTATCCTTCATTATTTCTTTTGATTGGAGTTTTACTGCTGTGTTTTCTAACGTACCACAATTCATTTTTTCCATATATGAAAATGTGTTTAAAGGTTTGTCCATCTGCAAGGAATTATTTTGTAGGCATCTTTATAAATCAACCCAAGTACTGTAAACACGATAGCAGGTTAATGTATAAGTGCCCTCAGTGGCGATGAAAAAAGATTTGAATAAATCTTTGAATTGCTCAAGACTGGAGGTCAGGCAGAAAGAAGCAGAAAGGAGGTTGTTGGAGTGATATCTCTGGGGGAAGAATGAACAGAGCTTTATCCAAATAATACCAAAATACAGTCAGTGTGCGGGACAGGTGTGCCCCAGACAGAGTCACCTGCTCAGGAAGCACCATGAGGACAAGTGCTCAACAATCAGCCTGTGCCCAGGTTTGGCACTGGGTCCCCTGTGCTGGCAAGGGTGGTGACAGCTGCCTTGCAGGCTCCGTGCAAGGGACGTGTGTGGCTCGGGCACGTGGTGGCTGCGAGGAAAGGGAATTATTGTTCTTGCCTGTTACTGACAGCTACTAAAGAGCCTCTCCTGAGATGCTCTGGGAGGTTTTGCTGCAAGGAACAGTGTTTAAATAAAATATTTCACTAGGCTGTCCCTAGGACAAGGCTCATGAGCCCAGGAGGACCAGCCCTGTGCTCTCTGTGAGTGGCACAGCCAGTGCAGCCTGTGCCAGGTGTGTGCAGGCTCCTTGTGTGGTTCTGGCCCTGTGCCACCTGTAATATATCCTCATCCTATGCTTCAGAGGTACAGGTTTGTCTTGGCTAAATTCCTCCTTCTACTTAAGTTATATCATCTCTGAAAGGTTGTGGCAGAGCAAAGGTTGGCACCCAAATTTCTCTATTTGGATGCCATTTAGCTGACTAGTCACTTTTGACTTTTTGTACAGCATCACTTCCATGTGTGACTTTCTTTTCATTCTTCTGACATGAACAGGATGTGATAGGCTCCAAACAACATCTGAGGCTATCAAAACACAATGAATAATGCCTGAAAAATATAAAAGAAAAGAAAATGTTCAAAAGATTTACTTGCAGGGAAAGAGCATCTCATCTTCCTACAAGATTCTTGGCCTCTGAGGCTTACCTACAGGTGAGCATAGGCATAATCAAAAGTTGCCCTTTCTTGACAGTCAGGACTTATTTCTGGGAGCACTAAAGCCCTTTGCACATTAATGCCCTGCCCTTTGTTGGCCTTCCCTTTTTCTGTGGCTTGGGCAGGACAGCTGTAACAGCTTCAATGAAATGTCCAAGAGCAGAATAAAATCAGTCTTGCAAAGAAATGTTAGTTTCTTTATCCTTGTGGGATTGTGTGTATATACAATAGAAGGGAGTTCAATGTTCCTTGCTGGTTGCTTAGAAGATTACCCTTCCAGCAGCCTCAGCTCACTGAGGCACTTTAGCATGGATTTCATTTTGAGCACAGAATGAACTGAGAGCCAGTTGTCAGCTCTGTGCTTTTCATCTCCCCAGCTCAAATTATCTTCCTTGCTGCTCTGATCATATCTTCCACTTACATATTCTCAGTCCTCTGTGGCTTCCTATCTTGTCACCTGTTTCACATACCTTAATCTCACCTGAAAAATGCCACCCAGTTCTTCCTGTCTACAGGGATTTGCCCCACACAGAGACAGTCTCTTAATCCCACTTGACACTGGCAAATTCCCTTGACCTGCAGCACATTCCCTTGTCTGAGCACAGGGCTGCTACTCTTCTTCCCTTGTCCCTGTCCCCTATCCCACCAAGGACCTCATTGTGGTCCATCGCCACATCTGTCAGCACTTTCCCAAGTAATTCTCTGTCCTTATTCCCCTCACTCATATCATTGTTCTTTATCATAATTTAATTTGAATGTATGGTATGGCTTAAAAACTCCCGAACAACAGGCTTCACAAAGAATTGAATTCTTAAATGACAGGGTCAATATTCTTTGTAAGAGCTGTGTGTGCAAATTCAGGTGCAGAGGTCAGGTGTGGATCTGAGCTCCAGCTGGCTCGGGGTGGTTCGTTCCTGGCTATTGCATGGAAAGACAAGCGTGTAATGTTTGAGGGAAGGAGGCCCCATGGGGAGATACCAATGTACACAGTTTCTCTCATTTGCATTTTGCTTGCTTGTTAATGTCTGTGGATACTCTGTGCTAGAGCTGATTGGAAATACTGATTACACCAGTCTGTTATTGAAAGAAGATATTTGCAGAGGGCAACAACAATGAAAGCTATCAAAGCTTCGATATATCCCACTTTTCAACACTGAAAAAAATTTCACCCTCTCAGATTTTTTGGTCTTCATCTTTTTAGTTCTTCCAATTTTAATATAGTAAATATAGTAAAAACCCTGGTGAATGACAATTAAAACTTTTTATTACAACTTTGATGCTAGAGGACAGAATTTGGTCCCTCATGAAGCTGTACTACTATTCACTGCCATTAATGTAGTAAATCGGTTCACTCTTTTACAACAAATTGCACTTGAATTCTTACAAAGCACTGCAACTTCACTCTACTGAAACTTTTTCTCTCCAACAAAGCTAATTTCAAGCCATGTTTATTTACCTGAATAACCTTGTCTTTGCTTGTTGCATCACTTGATTTCAGTAAGTGCTGCTGGGGTTTACTGTGACTTGTTAACTATTACTTCCACCAATTGCCTGTTTAAATTGTATTATTCAGATTGTAACATGACTGAAATGACAAGAATTAAAAATAGATCCTTTTCTCTAGGGCTCAAGACCTGGAACCAGAAAATAAAATGCCTTGAACACTTGTTAAAAGCCTGGATTAATTCTAAAATTCATAAATAAAGCGATTGCAGCAATTAACTTCATCTCTCTTAAGAGACTCTAACTATACAAGTTAATCTCTGAAGGTTCTTTGAAAGTATTGCCCACAGTCATTTCCAGGCACGAGGTCTCAACAGAGTCCTGTCCTACTTGAGAGGTTCAGGCTCACTGAGGCGGGATGATTTCCAACTTATGCTCCTAGGAGTCTACATTTGATTTTGCTGGAAATATGCTATGGGAACAAGAGCCAAAAGCAGTCGTGGCATATAATCGTTAGCAAAGACTTTTATAACCTTTTTTATAAGTCAGCTCTGACCACATTTCCAAATGTGCCACTGCCATGAGCAAGTTACTCTGTTTGTGAGAATTAATTCAAAGCTGGTAACAAACTACAGGGACAGTTTTATCTGAGGCTCTGCTCATAAATTTGAGAATGCCCCATTTACCAAGTGATCAGTTTTACTTAAATATTTTTCAAACACTGCCTTAGAGAATTAGAAAGACCGGGAGAGGGAGAAGAGTTGCCATTTCTGTTTAAAACACGAGTGAGAGGTTTTTAATGATCTTTAGTCTGCAGCTCCCACAGGGTAACTCAGTATCGCAGCAATGTGCTATTAATTAGCTAGGTTGGATAATTGAAGCCATGGTTGCGTGCAGTTCAATGTGAGTGACAGAAGCTGCTCAAAAGGCAAAATAAAATGTACGTGATACGAAGTTGCTGAGCTCCCGGTGCCTCTTCAGCCTGTAATAGGTGCTAGAGCTGGCTGTCTAAAAATTGGCTCACAGTTGTCCACAGACCACTGTGGCACTATTGCAGTCCCTAGAAGATACCTGAAAGCTACTGGTCATATACTTCACTCCAGAAAAAGAGTGAACAAATAAATCCCAAAGGAGCTGCAAAGCTCCATGCTATAACTGAAAAAGTAGCTTAATTGTTCTGTCGCAAAGGAACAAATGCCTGGTTTTCCTGGCAGAGGCAGGAGACAGATGTACACCTTCACATTTGCTGCTGTTGTGGACTGAGCTGGCCAGTCCCAAGGCAGCTCTCATCCAGCAGCAGGGATCTGCAATGCAGAGATGAGTATCACTATCTTCAATTTTACAGATCAGAAAACTGAAACACAAAAAGGTAAAATGAATTACCCCAGTTCTGTTTTTCCCATGGTACTGTCATTTATAAAACTGGAGCTGGTCCACACTAATGCTTTATCCAGTTGGCTCTGAAGCTTTTCTGTCCTGTTTTGTGCAGCACATCTTTAATCACAGGCAATATATTCTGTGACAGAGCCTTGTTGGTTTTGCGTAGTGGGTAGATAGAACAATAAACTGAGTGTGTAAGGACTCCAGTTCAGCTCCTCATCACAATTACTTGCCTGTCACGCCTTGAGTTCAGAACACCCCGAAAGATGGTCTAATTCCTTCTAGATTTTTCACTGGTAAAGATGTGATTGCTGATCTCACTGCAGGTTCCTTCTGGTTTTTAAGTGATTATTTTGCTTAAAGGCGTGAAGTGTCCCAGTACTTTCTATCTGTTATAAATGCTGTTTTCCCCCCTAAGTCCCAGTGGAATTTGTCATAGATGTTTTTTCTGCCATTAGGTTCTGGGAGGCCATTCTGGCTCACTGTATCTATAGCACTCTCAAAAGCTTGGGTTTAGTTACATTTCAAAAACAGTTTTTCTATTTCTTGTAAACCACAAATGTCCTTGAAGAACATTATTCTCTGCAATTTTCCATCTTAGATTTTATCAAAATATATAGCAAATGCAAAGTTAAACTTGTCTTACAGATAAAAATGAAGGACATATGGTTGAAAAGGACATATGGATACAAAATGTGCATATTTATACAAACATGTTCTGATCAGCTGAGATTATCCTTTTCTTTCTCGTGATCAAAATGTGATAAGATGCAGAGGATAGTGTAGTATCCTGCACAGCCAGATATGAACACTGCAAGAGGCATTAGGAAGATTTTCAGTGATTTCCCTGAGCCTTGGATCAGGTCTTTGTTGCTGGGTGCATATCAGTGAGCAGCTTGGGCAACTTTAACCATGTGTAAAGCCCTTGTAAGCAGCTAAAGATACAAAATATTTTCAGTGTAATCTCATTCCCATTTTGAGCGTCTACTAAATGACTAAATAAATAAATAAACCTATGCAAAATAAGCTTAACAAAAGAAAAGGACATCCTGTGCAATGGATTCATAAGGAGATGGTTATATGGACACAGAGGTTTGCCTGTTGTTTCTGGTTCAGTTCCCAGGGAAATCAGCAGGAGATCACTGTGGATGTGAACTGTGTTAGGGACCTTTTCTACCAGCTTCTGAGATCCTCAGCTGATGTGTAAGTAAACAACTCAGCTAGTAAATAAGTGTGCTAGAGCCTGTAGAGTTACACCAGCTACAAAAGATGAGGATCTGTTCCTGTAACATCAAATATTCAGACAGCCCAACAGTTTAGTCCTTTGAATTTCAGTATCTCATAAAGATAAATCTCATAAAGTGCTCTGCTGTCAGGCTGTAAACATGGTCTATGTTTTTCTTGTGCTGCTTGTGTTTTCTAGGAGGATCGTTTTCATAGTTTAATAAAGAACATTCAGGTCCATGACACACCTTGCAGCAATGCTATTTCAATATACTGAAATACCTCCTCAGTGGCAGCTTTGGATTGAAAATGGGCTTTTGTGGATCATGGGGAGTATTGCAAAGTAGACATTTTTTTGTCTGTATGCTCAACAGCTTTCTAATTTCTCGTTTCTTTTCTGTGTTGGTAGACCATTTTACAAATCACTAAGATTTAAATTTTCTTCCTAGTCTCTTAAAAAAAAATAAATGAGATTAAATGCAGCCAAACAAATTTGGAAGATTTGCACCCTGTTATGGGCAATAAGGAATATTTCCTAAGCAATTTCTGTTCTGTTAATACCCAGTAAGAGTGTCCATGTGTATATTGTATGACTCTCATTTTATTTCCTTTCTACCTTTAAGTGCTGTTATTTTTCATAGGTAATATGATGTAGAAAGCCACTTCTCAGTAGCAGAGAGGAGAAAAAAAGAGGTATTAAAATATTGAGTATTTTCTGGTGAAGCAGATTGTGTTGCCAGCTCCCATTCCCTTTCCATGGAAGCCAAGGCCTTTCCAGCTCTCTCTTGTTCTCAGCAAAGCGTGTGGGGCTCAGTGGCTCCTGCCCTGCACTGTCCTGGAGATGCGCTGCGGCTGCTGACTGTTGTATGTGGAGTGCTGGGAAACCTCAAGGAAAATAGATTTATAAGGAATCTGAACTCCCAGCTGCAACACTTTGCATCAAGGTGGTCTAAGCATTCACAAGCTCAAAGCTCAGCTTAGTATTTAAGTAAAACAACCGTAGCTGTCATTTGGAAGAAGGGTATGAATGAAAAGGAAAGAGCATATGATAGATGCCATCTATCCTCTCTCCCTCTCAAACTGAAATCTGTATTTCCCTGCCAGGCCCCTTTCAGGGGACAGGCTGGAATGGGAAGGCTGTGTGGCTTGGGGGCTGCTTAGGCTGCTGAAGGTGCCACAGGTCAAATCTCACTTCTGCACTAGATGAAGACAAACCTTCCTTATCTGTTCAGCCATGAGATAGCAACGACTGTCCCGTGCAGGGCCAGGAGCTGGACTTTGATGATCCTTGTGAGGCCCTACCAGCGCAAGATGTTCCATGATTCTGTGATCCCAAGGGTCAGCAGCGGGTTTACGGTAAAGCAAAAGGGAGGAAAGGTGTGGGGCTTCTTTGGAGGAGGATGCTTCCAGTACAAGCTTCTCCCTCCAGAGCCAGCACAGGGTAAGCAGCTGGTAGGAAAGATAAAATCAGAGAATTCCAGGCTTGAGAGGCAACCCAATCCCCCTCCTCCAAATGGGATAACTGCACCAGTCCTGACAGCTGTCTGTCAAGTCTGTCTTCAGAGATCCCCAGTGATGGAGACCATTCTGCCTCCAGGTAATCTATTTCTTTCATATCCATTTCCACAAAATAATTTTCTTGAAATGTATCTTGAATCTTCTCTTTAGTGCTACTCAACCTATTTGACATACAAAGGAAAAAGATTTTTCTTTCCTTGCTTTCATAAAGAGCTCACGGTTAAGCACACCTGATCTTTTTCTGTTTGATGTTTATTTTGCAGTGCACTGTGTGGATATGAAAACAATCTGAATCCACCAGCCAGCTCAGAAAGTGTCAGCCAAGGGTGCTAAAAGGCCTGAAAATTTGGAGAAGTTTGGACCTGAATTTAGATGACAAGCTTTGGCCTGGGTCCAGCTGTTGCTAAAAACCATTCTGGTGTGCACACAGTGGCTTTAACAAGCTAGAGAGATGGGCTGCTGGCCAAGCTTTCCTGGGCACAGGTAGAAACCTGTGCCACGTGCTGAATAGCAAGTGCAGGAAAGACAAAACACTGGTGTCCAGGGGCCCTGGACATACAAACAGGTCATCTCAGGGCTGGACAACACCCAGAGGGCCAAGTAACATTTGGTAGCTGACAGGGGCACAAGCACACCTTGAGGCACAAAGATAGTGTGTCACAATTAAAAACACCTGAAATGCCACAAAACACCCCAAAAGGCCAGGAAACACTCCTGAGAAGTGATCTTGGCCTCTTGAGACTGCAGTGTGAAGCTGGAAAGTCAGTCTCAGTCCCAACTCTTGCCACTTAGATGTGAATATACAAAATATGGGAGCATATTGTCTGCTGTCACAACTCATCTGTAAAGCAGATGTTTCTTTTGGGGAATTATTCATGCTAAAGATCACACTTCAAAGTAAACAATAATTGTCATTTGTTCCCTTTAAAAAAAAATGAAAGCTGGAAATCAAATTAATGAGTACATTTCCTCGAGGGAAGGGACAGAAGAGGGAATATGATCCTTTTGGTATGTTTGTAGCAAATAGTTTTGGGCAAACATATTGGTTCCATGCTATTTTCACATGGATTTAGATAAGAGGGATACAAATGACAGTAAGAGGAATAAGAGTACTTGCAGAGGAGGATGGGACAGGAAAAAGAGTACAGAGGGGCTGAAATGAGAAGACTGTAAGGTTTAGAGGGTGAATACCTTTGGGCAACAAAGCAGCATCCTGAAGGGAAAACAGTCCATAAATTTGTAGAAATTGCAAAATCCTGCACCATCAGACAAAGCCAGGCAGGTGTTTTTAAGGCAATGTGGTAAACACAATGCTGAGAGACTTGGCTCTATGTCTTGCATCATATTTGTAAACCTGGTTCTGCATCTGACACTCTTGGTGTGGGCTGGGAAGGCTGCAAGGAGAGGCTGAAACCCATTAGGTTTTCTTATGGGTCACTGCTTTGCAGCCTCCTGGTTAAGACTTCATTTCAGTGAGCTCCTCTGACTCCACAGAAGCCCAAAGCAGTTGTGTTTCAAACGACTGCATGATTTATAACCCAGACTAATTTTTACCTACCTTGGGTCAAATACAGGATGAATGGCAGCCTCTGAGTGTTTATGAATAACCTGGGAAATCAGAGTCCTGTGTGACACCGTTCTTGGACTCACAGGCTGCTTTCCTACAAATAAATTAAATGGTGCCAAGGCCCATTCTCAGGCACCAGACCTGAGCTGTGTTGCTGCACTGCCAGCGTGGTCCTTTTGACTGGTCTGCCATAGAGGTGCAGAACCCTCTTTTGGCTGGTTTAGATCCCACAAGTCTGTCCATCTAGAAATCTTCCACATGAAATATTTTGGACTCACTCACTGACCATGATTTTCAAAAATAATATTTTGTCAGGTAAATTTCTGATCTTAACTGATTATATGCAATATTTCAGAACTCAAAAAATACCTATTTTGCATTTATGTCAGCCACATAAACACGGAGGTAGGGACCTATTTTCCTGTTTATTGTTACTGAAAGTTAAGAAAATATTTTGAAAAATGATACAAACATTTTGATTCTTCATACTTATCTCTTCTTGGAAATTACTTGGATCATTAATCAATTATTGGTACTTCCCTGTACCAGACTATTCAAAAAACTATAAATGCATTCTGGAATCAGGCTTCATCAAGACTTATCATCATCAGTTCAGAAGCTTGTACCCAGGGCTAGTGCAATTGCTGTTATAAACTTTGAAAAGAGCAGTTAAATGCTATAGCCTTCATTAAGCTCTGATAAATGCATTCACTTCAACTTGGTATCCCAAAGACGTTGTTACTTTGGCTTGGCTAAGTCAAGTGAAAATGTTGTGTGGTGGAATTCTCAGGATGAGTACCTTGGAAGGTAGGAGGGAAAAGCAGGTGTTATTTAGATTTTTTAATTTATTTTTTTTTCCATGTTAAAGCTGACAATTCATGACATGTCTGTGCTCATTCTGTTTCCTAGTTCCGAAAAGCAACTCCCCTCTTGATCTGATTGGGGATTAAGGATATGGTGTATAAACTGTGACATGACACGGTGCTGGATAATTAAACAGCTGATTTGCACAGATCTCTCTCACTCTCCGATGAAGCAGATGTTTCATCTTTCTGCTGATTTCAAGTGCTCCTCAATAACATATAATACACACCAGCATTACTCACGGCTTTAATGTGTCGGTGCCTTCCTAAGTGCGGATCAAAGCCCGACGCTGGGCTGGAGGCTCCGCACGGGCAATTAGCGCAGCCGAGGCTGCCCACGCCATCCCGTGAGTGCCAGTCAGCACATCCCCACCGGGCCGGAGCAGCCAGAGCAGCTCCCCCCGCCTGACACCGCAGTTACAGATGTCAGACATGTCAGACACGATGCCATCATTTGCATTCCAATAGCTGCGAGTGGGCGCACAGCGTTACGGGAGGAGCAGGAACAGGAGGGATGCACAAGTGGGAGTCGCCTTTTGCCTCCCTCCCGCAGCTGGCAGTGACAACCTGAGCTGCTCGGCTCCATCCTGAGCCCTCAAGAGCAAGCACTCAGCACACTGGGGTGAGAGCTCATGGGGTGGGTGCGTGTGTGTCAACAGGGAAATCAGAATCCCTCCCGTGTTTACCTTCTGTGTCTTGTCAGAAACACCAAGCAAGCCCCAAATGGTGGATGTGCTGAATAAAACAAAGTATCAGGCCGGGTGATGTACATTCCTCATCAAGCTGGAAAGGTATTCCTGCATCGATGTTTTCTGCCCTTTGTTATCACTTGATTTAAAGATGACGTGTGTGTGCACAGAGCTACAAGGAGCAGGTGCATCCCCCGGGGTAAAGCCCTCCTACCCTACCCTGCTCCTGGTGTCTCATGGCTGATGCTGAAGCTGCTTCCCAGGGCACTGTGTCAGGCAGCTGCTAAAAACCTGTGATGAAAAGAGGAATATTGTGAATATGGAAGTGATAGCCAGGGTCTCCCAAGGATGTGTGTTTGTGTGTGTGTGTGTTACCCAAGCAAGACAGCCTGACCCCATCCTCAGCCTTCAATCAAACACTGATTTCCAAAGGTCTGTACTTCCTCAGATAAATATTTCCGTTTAGTTATGTGCTTTGCTGGGATAAATTTCATACAACGTGGAGCTTTTTGGACTTGCAGATTTTTTAATTTGCCCCACTAAGATGTACATGTTGTTCTTATTCCTAACTTACATTATACATATTTATACCCCTTTCCAGTATATTTGTAAGGGGAATAAAGTTTATACTCCAATTCATACTTACTCCCAGATGGGAAAATGCCCATGAACTTCTTGTTCAGGGGATAAATGTGTGTTGTAGTACATGGTCCACATTCTGCTTTGTTATATACTGATCCAGCTCCCCAGATACTTCGAATTAAGGTACCTCTTTGAAAGTGAGGGAAGGAGATGTGCCAAATTCAGAGCCTGGCTGAGAGTCTGGCTTATTTTCTAGAGATATCAAATATTCTAAGGCTTGCATAGTATCTTTCAGTGATGTAGAAGTAATAACAGACTTAGAAAGCCTCTCTTCTTTTCACAGAGACAACATTTTAAAATTGTTGTGTAACATGCCCTTTTCTCCATCATATGGTCCTCATTTTGTTCACCATTATTTTTAATGGACTAATTTTCTCTCTTCCTTTTCATCCACTGAGTCCTTATTATTATTATCATCATCAAATTCTTTGTGAGCTTCCAGCATTTGATATTTCATTTCACTGATTTAATTATCTCTGTGGCTTGTTATGGGCCTGATTATTTTTATAGATCTCCAAATCCTCCTTTTTACCAAAATGCTTACATGCAAATCTGTTTGCTCATTGTTTATATGGTTCTTGGCACTTGGGCTCTTTTGTACCTTGCATTTGTTCCAGGGAGTGTTTTAGACTGGTCAGATTTTACAGCTTCATCCAGTGAACATGGGCAGATAGGTAACAGAGCAGGGTCTTCCCATGTGCAGGTGAAAGGATGCTACACTGGTTTAAATAATCTGATTTTGTCTTCTGAGCATCATCACCACCTTTGGAAACTTGGGCAAGGGATAAAAGAACAGAGGGTCTCCATGAGCCCCTCTGAGCTAAGGGGATTTTTGCTGTCATCTCTGCTGTAGATTGAACAGTTCCTTGCATGGGCTGCTCAGATTTTCTGCCTGACACGACGCTCTAGGAATGACACAAAAGGAGTCCTCACTGGCATCATACTTTCATTGCTACAGCTTTCATTGTGTTTTTCCAGCCAGCTCCCCCAAACCATTGCCCTTTATCCTCTATCTTTATGTGATCCAGAATATTTGACTTATTAAGCAGCACCCCAGTGGCTGGCCCCTCAATTCTCATTCGTCCAGCAAACCAGGCCAGCCATGTGCTGTCAAGAAAGGTCTTGTAGCTGTTGGTCTTTCAGAGAACCTCAGCCCAGCTTCTGCATTGTGCTGACTGGCCTCCTGTAATTGCAATTACTTTAGGAATAATGATATATACACACAGGGACACACTGTAATTTTGTGAGTTTCTTGGATCTATTATAATCAAGAGTCCATAAATAACTGCTTCTGATACATTTGACTAAAGAAAGTAATTGCTGTTTAAATGGTTAATTTATTGTGTGAGAATTAAGTGCTCAATATGTGAGAACATTTTAATGGGAAGTAACTTAACTCAGTAAGCGTATTTTTAATAATTATTATTTGCCTGAAAGGGATCTGATGCAGAAGTCATGTAATGACATGCTTTAATTGATATTTTTAAAGTATATTTATTGTGGATAAATAGTTATTTTATTGCACATATCTCTTTCCCTCATATGCACAGGTTCCCAGCTGGAGGCCCTGTTCTGCTTTATTTTAGTCTGTTCTTCCCTGCTTTGGAAAATTCTCTCACTTGTGCTTGTAAAATAATCTCAGTCACTGCAGCACAAAATATGATATGAGCAGAGGCAGGGAGCTGCTAGCTTCTCCAGAAGAAGAAGTTCTAGTTTTAACTTCAGCTGATTATTCAGCTTTAGGTTTTGTGATGGTACTGGGTGCAAGGCCAACAGAATCCTGTTGTCTACACAGTCAGGCTTAGAGTGTGAGCCAGAGAAGCCCTTGGAAGCTCAGATTCCTCCAGAGACAAAAACCAAAGTAACAGGGCAGGGCAGGGTCTCTTTTTTGCAAACATCCGTACAACTCCCAGATCCCAGATACACAGATGGCCCCTATTGTGTCACATCTCAGAAGAGGAAGTTTATAACTGGGGTCCTCTTGGATACATGGATATTGCCCCCGTGGTGATGGCACAGAGCAGAGCTGGGAACCCCTACAACAGAGACCTTCTCACCTGGGAGGTGTGCGAGATGTCAGCTGTTGGCCTGGAGTAAAGTGAGGCTGCAGAAGGAAAGGATGAAGTGCAATGTCTGTTGTTAATAATTTCATTTGCCGTGGAGGAATGTGAGGAATGGGAGCTGGACAGTTGGACTGGATGTTCTTCAGGCAATGCAGCAGTGACCCAACTGTGTTTTAATCAAATATCCTGGGAGGAGTTTGAATTGGGAACAGGTAGTATCAGATTTGAGGACTGGAGGAGTAGACAGCTGGTCTTGTTTCCTGGCAAAAACGTTATGAGAAAGTCTGTACTGACCTTTCCTTAGCACTCACTTGCTGTCGTCTTCTCACGTCTTCACCTCCCTGTGATTCGCTGGCCTCTTTGGCATCTCTGGGAAATGACTGTTCTTATTTTTTGTGAATTCAAAGAGATATCTTCTGAGACTAAAATGAGCAGTGGACAGGAAATGGATCTGTTGGTAGCTGTGGTAAGAAGGGGATAGCCTTTAAAAAGTCACTGCACTTGCCTGGAGCTCTTTTTTTCCCATCCATAAGATGGAGTTAACTAGGCATATTTCCTTCATGAAAACCATTTAGTATTTTCTGTTGAAAAATCCTATATATGTTGTAAGTGTTAATCATTTTTGTCACTCAGGCACTGATTTAGGAATTTCTGGAGTACTCCCACATGTTGAGAATCACACCTATCTTAAGGACGAGAATATTAGATCCCAGTGCAGAACTGGGCTAATTTGACAATGACATATTTTTCTAGGATAATGCCTCAGATAGATCTTATATAAGAAAATGAATTGCATTTATATCTAGAAAGAACTATAGATCATATGATTTTACCTGTTTCAATCCAGCAGTCTTGCATCTATTGAAGTAATTTATGTATGTTTATGGTAGGGTTTCCAGAAAGACATTGCATCTTCCTGTTCTGTTGGTCCTCTGTACCAATGATTAATCACCTGCTAACTTATGTAAAAATTCTAGTTTCCTGATTTTTTTTCTTTTTTTTGCAGGAAAAAAACCTAAATTACTGAGGAGGTTTTCTTTTTTCTTTTTTTTTTCAGGGTGTGGGTGGGGGGTCAGTGGGTGGTTGAGTCAAAAGTCTAACAATCCATGAGTCTTACAACTCCTTGGTTCCTGTTGCTGAAAGGAGATGCCCATAATTATTTAATTAAGAAAGCTGTTGAGGTAGGTCCTTAGGGATTCGGTCTAATGAAGATGGTACTTATTCAGCAAAGAACAAATATTTTAATACCAGGTACCATCTGTTGTAATCCGATTTTAAACCCAGAAGAGCATAGAAAACTAAGTGTGCATAAACCGGAAAGTACTTAGAAGGTTCAAAATATTCCCAAAAACGAGATTAAAACCAAACGAGGTTAGATGATGTTTCCCAAGAATTGACATATTTTATTTAATAGTAAAAGAGGCAAAGAGAAGGAAAGAGAAAAGAAAGAAAGAGATAGAGAAAGAAGTGTGCGTGGGGGGTGGGGAGACAGGGAGAGGTGACAGGGGTTAGGTGGAAGCAGATCACCCATCCAGGGGTCCCAGCATGTCCCGTTGCTCCCCTCCATCTGCTCTTCTGGTGGTGAGGGTCCCCCGCTGCCGTGGCCACATGGCCACACGTGGCCACATGGCGCAGAGCACAGTCTGTGGATTAACACACGCTTTGGGCGTGGGAGCGCCCACGTGTCTCCCTTGCGGGGGCCAGCTTGACACATGTCCCTCGCAACACTGAGGGTCTGTTGCATCATCTCTGGTGCTCTGGTGCAGGGTCTGGGGACCCCTTTGGGGGGCCTTTGATGGGCCATGTCACCCCCTCTGCTGCGGATCAGCTTCTCCCCCTGGGTGAAGGGTTCCTCATCTGGGCTCCTCTGCACAGGGGAGGATGGGCGGTCACTGCGCCTCTCATCAGAGGCTTTTCCAGCACACACCCAAAGCCTTTCTTCCCCCACCCTTTGGTATGAGGGTCTGTGCCGGCTTTGGTAGCTGATAGCCCTGGGGCTGTGGTCCCCACCCTGGAGGTGTTAAGCTTATGCTTTGTGAATGTCCCCAGCCCTTTATCTTATCTTCATCAGCGAGCAGGTCCAGGGCCTCTCAGAGCCCCATTCAGGGTGCTGCAGCTTTTGTAATACAGTTTTAAAAGTCCTTCATGAAAATGTTTTAAGGCACAAACTACAATATTTCAGTCTCTGACACCATCCCAGTGAGTTATCCAGCTTGACTTTCGAATAGTCAGTATTAACTGGAAAGAAGAAATCATGGAGTGTCAACAGAGCAAGTTTGAATACTAACATCATAATCTGCTCATACTCATACATCAAAATTAAACTTTAATCCATGTGTGGGCTTCAAAGGGTGTATTCAGAAGGTCCACCTTCAGTCCAGGTTTTATTAACCAACGGAGAAACACCTGATGGTCTCAGAATAGCAGTCATTGAGCAGACTTTGTGGTAAGGGCAAGAATGAGGAACCGGTGGGCGAAATCTGACACTCAGACCACTGGATGGAGCCTAAATTGTCAAAGTAATAAAACCAGTAAGGCCAGATTTGAAGAGGCAACAAAAAACTTCCATGCAATCAGCTAGAAGAGCTTGAAAAAAATGGATACACTTCCAGATGTGGAAATACTTCTGCAGGGCTGGCAGACAACAAACTTCAAGTCTGGAGCAACCTGTGAACAAATTCCTCCACTGTTTAATTTATAATAATCAACTTGATAGTTAGGCAGGGAAAACGTTAACTCCTTAGCCATAAAGGACCATCTGGGGATGCCAAAGTAGGTCATTAGCTAATAAGCCCCTGCAGGCTCAGGAGAGGGAAGGGGAAGCCTGAAGAGGGCTGTTGGTAAAGGGCAGGTGGGAAAGCTTTACCACCAAAACACTGCCTCTCCTGGCTTAAAGGGTTTTACTGCCTGGGAGAGTGCTGAGTTTCAGTTCCAAGGTATTTGATTAGTCTTCTTTGGGGAGACTGCTAGATTACGAGTCAGAGAATTAACTGGCAGACCTTCAGCTAATTGTAAGCAAGAAAGCAATCTCTGAAAACGACGGTGGAGATCGATTAATTCAGAAATGTCTCATCACAGAATATGAAGAACACTTTTCCCCTTCCTCTCGGCAGCAGCTTCCTACAAGTGTTAGAGAAGAAGCTATAAACTTGTTTGAATCACAAGCAAAACTGTATTCTGCCCCCAAAAAGGGGAAAGTATTTTAAATGCTTATACATTATATAATACATAAGCATATATCATTTAAAAGGACATTAGCAACCTGACTTATTTCCTCATTTTGTAGGTGATACATTAAAAGGGAAAATGCCACTACTGCAGTTTTCTTCTTACATAAAGCAGATTTGTGTCCACAGTGCCTGTGCTCTGGTCTGGTGCACTGGAGCAGCAAATCCCGCTTGCCAAGGAGTAGATTTCTTTGCTTTTCCTTGAAGGCCATTGCCAAAGGTTCTTGGGCAGTGTGGCCCAGCAGGCAAAGGTGGCACAAAGGGAGCCTGGTGGACTCTACTCACAGCTTCTGTCAGGTGCCCTGGCTGGAGGAACAAAGTGGAGGCTTGTGGTAAGCAGGCAAACCTTTTGCAGAGATACATTAGTGCAGGCAGGCAGTGCACACATCCACCCTACTCTTGATTTACATATCTCTGAAATATCCTTTGAATGCAGGGGAAGTTAAAAATGTGATGTCATGGAAGGTTCGCTTTGGTAGCTGAAAGCCAGTGCCTCCTCTTGCACAAAGATTAATCCCAAAAGGTCTGTTGAGTTTGATTTGCAAAGTCTCTTTACAGCCTGGCGCCTGGAGCAGTAGCTAATGAGAGGTGCTGTGAAGGAACCACCTTGTAAGAAGATGGTCATGGAGATGAACATCACAAAGTGCAGGAAAGTTAAATTGCAGCTGCTAAACCTCGGAAGCATCCTTGTACACAAGGTATTCTATTTAATGGGATTGACTATTTATTCACATTTTTCAGGCCACTTCCATGTATTGTAAAACACCTTGCAATACATTTTCCAGATCACTCTCCAAAGAAAATATTCTTTTTTCCATTTTTTATTTTCCTTATGCCTCAGGGTTGCCTGCATCTCATGGTACTGAAGAAAAGAAAGAATTTGAAGCTTTTGTGGGTGTTATAAGTACAAGTACACATTCAGAAATGATCCTCACTAGGAGGGTTTCAACTGTAATTTAATTTTGACCTTTGGTATGTATCCACTTCAAGAATTTTTTCTGAGAGCTGTGTACCTCCTGTAAGTCCCTGTTTGCATCTTGAGCCAAAGAAAGGGCTATAACTCTTCACCAAAGGTCCTTTGGTTCCTCTGGCCGTGACAAGTCTCAGTGTTATTCCTCCATCAGGAGAGCAGGCTCTGGGTCACTGCAGTGACACTGGCTCCTTATGGTGATGGAGCTGAGGACCCTTCCCAGTGGAGGGGGTCAGGGACCTCCTGGGGGCTGGACACCCCTTCCATGCTGGCCCTCCTCAGGACAGGCCTGCACCTGCTCACTCCGGGGCCTTCCTGCTCTCCAAAGGGGATGGCACGTGTCCATGTGGTCCCTTTTTCCCTGTGTGACTCCAGAGCAGCACTGCTGGCAATCGGCAGCACACCTGAGCTGGGAGCTGGTGTGGGGCTGCTGCCAGACTCCCGAGCCCATGCGCTGGGATCCTTGAACAAGTGTTGCTCAGGCGTTGTGAGAGATAATAATAGACGTGAGTCCCACAGAAATAAAGCTAATACCGAGGCTTGCTGCTGTCTTTTCAGAAGGCTTTTGGATTTCAATTTCATGGCGCAGAAACTCCGCAGGGAGGAGGACACTTCCTGTTCCCCACCATGAGGTGTTTGTCCCAGCCTGCCCTTGCCAGGTGTCTGCAGCTGGGGGAAGGAGCCAGGGCTGTGGCCAGGAGCACCGTGAGTGGTGTTGAGCTGAACAGCGAGGAGATGGTCACATATTTAGCATGGAGGCTTTGTGGTAAGTCAGATCTCTTATTACTGTTTTATCATATATTTTGAGCTTCATCTTTAATTCAGGTCAAATCTAAACGACTAAACAGAACTGTTATGCAGCACGCATATCAGATAAATGAAGTGTGGGTTTAGCACAGCTCTGACCTAGTTACTTCATGCAATGTTTTCTAAAAGCAAAAATTGAAATCTTTTATCCGAACATGAAATGAGTCTTTGTTCCCCTGCCTATTGCAGCACTTTGCATATATTTGGGTTCAAAGACTGATGAAATTTGCCATTCTGAATCTTTCACAGGTATCATAAAGACTTGTCTTTGCTGGTAACCCAACCCAAGAGTGTTTTGGCAAAAAGAATGTCTGCCATCAGAGGTGCGCAGAGTGATCTTGACACATCAGATAGCAGAAAGACAGGACCAGAGTTGATAAAGATTAATAAAACATTAAAAATAGCTAGATGTTTTTAAAAAGAGTAATTCTATTTTTGCTACTGTTCTCAAAAAGTAAAATAGAAGATATTTGCAGGAAGGAAGAGGCAAACCAAAGTATGGAATGTCACGATATTTGAGACTCACAAAACACAGATGTGTATTTCTAATCTTCCTGAAATAAATACATACTTCCTACTCTCTATAGCTCTATAAAGATTTTAAGTCTGAGAAAGAGAACATAGGTAATAAAAATGTCTTTAATTTCTTCAAATTTCAATTACATTATTTTAAAAAATAGATTTGCTCTGAATTATTAAGAAATATATAAAATAGCTGTGGGGGTTTTTCTAAGTTTGCAATCAAACATGGGTTTTACTAATTAATTTTCATTATATTTGATTTTAGAAATCCTGACAGGTTCTGGTTACGATTAAAATGGGAAAAGTAGATGTAGAATGAAAGTGATGAAAACCAAAATGCAATGTTCTGCATTCAACCCCCCACTGAGTTATTGAGAAAATGAATATTTATTTAACCCTCTGATTTTAGAGAAATAGCTGGGGTTTTGTTACCAAAAAAATGATGACAAATTGTCAACTAGGCTGTATTAGTGAGTGCTACACAGAGTTATGGGGCAGATCCCACCACGAGAGCTCAGAGCTGCTCATCACTGCTCGGCAGGGCAAATGCTGATATTCCAGTGGACTGGTTTGAGAAACACTGGGTAATTGTAACCCTTCAAGACGCCCACTAGTTGCACTCAGAAGTAATGTAAAGGGGAGCTGGGATGAAGATTCCATCATTCCCATTAGGTGATGAGCCCGCTGGGATTCTGCATTCATGGCAGGAACACCTGTGGCTTTGCAGGGCAGCAGTGTGTACCAGTGCAATTTAACGCTTCCCACAGTTTCCATTCCATGCCTTCTGCTGGGCCAGCCTCTTTCTCCTCTTCTTTTTCAACTCTTCTTGCCACTTTCCTCCAGTTCTGTTTTGTAGTCCCTTCTTCCTGACACCCTTGAAAATGTAATGCTTGTTACTCCAGTGTGTGAAGCACTCAAACCTGAAACCATGCCATGGATCCTCTCTTTTATCTATTATTTATCAGGAAGGCTTTTGAAAGCAATGATCAATGTTCCACATAAAGAGTGTATGGCTCACAAGACAGCACGGCTCAGACATGTACCAGCTCAGGAAAGCTGCGGTGGCAGAACAGCAGTGTCACAAGTGAAAGAGAGAAAAACAGGTTGTGGGAAGTGTAAAGTGCAGGAGCTCTGCCCTGGGTCTGTCTCTGTGGTCCGCAGGAACTGTTGGATGTGGGAGGGGTTCATTGCTTTTACACTAAAAACTGAAGGGAGAAGCAAACAAAAATACTCCATTAATGGCAATATGTTGTTATTTAAGTCAGTAGTGCAAGGTTATTTCTGTGGTAAAGCCAACTTTATCCAGATTTACCTGCTCCCTGAAACTTTATGTGAGGGAGACAGACAATAAATAGCTCATGGGAAATTGCTGCCTGTGCTAGTTTAACCGGGCCTGGCACTTTCACAGGTGTGGTCTGATGAGAAAGATCAGAAGGCTGCCTTGGATGGTGCATGATGGTTCCTGGTCCCCTCTTATTCCCAGCAGCAGAACCAAAATACGGCTGTGGCCACCACCCTTTATTCCTCACCCCTGCTGTCAAGGATAATAACAGAGCTTGGAGGGGAATTCTCCAAAATATTGTCCTTTCCTGAACTTTCTTTCTTGTGTATGGAGCTACAAAAAACTCAACCCAACCAACAGCAACCTGAGATGGGCAAAATATTGACTGAGTGATTCATCACTTGTAACATCTCTCTCCAGCTCCTTATCTTACCAAGCTACTCTTAGACTTTGCTGCCATTATGCCTTCTCATTTTGAACAAGGTAGAACTCTGTAGAGAATATATGAATTCCCAAGAGGTCTCTTCAAATCTAGTTTTATTTGAACACTAAAACTCAGTAGAACCCAGGCTGTCTGATCTACTTTATCTTGGCTCCATCCTCACACTTCTTTCTGTAACTCAGAGGCATGTCCAGCTGGCATATGGAGGGGAAATAAAGAATAAGACCAGACTGGGAGACTACGCCATTGAGATTCTATTTTGGCTTCTAACATTTGTAGCTAATACTCAGAAATTAGTCAAGTTGGATTTTTACACTTCACGTGTGATAATGCTGGGCACAATTCTGCTGTCACTCATACAAAAATAAAAACTGAAACTTATGGAGTTATATGAAAATAAAACTGATGTAAATGAGAAGAGAATTGGCCCCCCTGTGGATGTGAGATCAGATTACTACCATACTCTTATTTATACTAGAACTCCTTTATACCTCTGACAGTCAAAAGTGGTTTTAAATTGGTGGAACAATGATATCCACTCATTTTAAGATGCCTTTGTGATTTATGAGTGATGGCAAAGGTTTTACTGTAAGTGTGAATAGAATTCCCCGTTACCAGAGGCGAAGTGTTGTAAGGAATGTGGGAAGCAGATGCTCCTGGTGTCACCGCAGCCCTCCCTGTCCTCCTGTGCCCTGCTCCCCTCCTGCCTCAGACCAAGCACCTGAACCAAAGGCACTGCTTCACGTGGTGTCCAACCTGGTATAGGATTAAACAATAGTGACACGTGTTCCCTGTTCCCGAGGGGGGAGCACTGTGCAGTCCTGTGTCCATGGCTCAGCACATGGCAGGAGGGCATCGTGTGGCCAGACTGAACCTAAAGCACAGAACTGGTACTAAACCAGAGTTACTGCCCTCATCAATGGAGACATCCATGAGCTGTCAGCCAACAGGGTTTGCTGCATCCCAGGTCTGCTTAGAGCCACCTGAAAATAAAATGAGAGCAGGAGAGAGGCTCTTGCTGGACCACCAGGAGACTTAGGGACAAGCAGGTGTTCCGTATTTGTTCCCATGATATTTCTTGGCAAGAAAATATATAACCATGTTTCTTTTAAAATCTTCCAAATCCTTCTTTGCTTTAATTCTGTGTATAAAACTATCAAACTTTGGATAACATGCTGCTATGATGACTCTTGAAATTTAATGGCAAGTTGAACTGTCAGATAAGGAAACCAGAAATCCTGCCACCTTAGAAGTGTCTGAATGAAGAGCTGAAAGAGCTCTCTGCCTCCTTGAGGAGCAGCCCCAAAAGGAGCAGCAGGTTAGATGACAGTCATGGTCTTTCCCAAGCAGAGGATCTGATGCTTTGGCTTTGGTGTATTGGGACCCCACCCCTGACCTGAACGCAAGTTAAGAGTGAAACTGTGGTTAGTTGTCTCCTTAGGGAGCCTTTCTAAGCCCATGGGATCACCGGAGTAGATAACTCAGGTGGACACGTGGAGGGCTGGGGGATGTGCTGCAGCTCCAGGTATTTATCTGCACAGGCAGAGCGACAGTTCCCGTACTGCTTCAGGATTGCCTCTGATAAACACTGGCATTTCTAAGTGCTGCTCATCCAAACTGCTGAAGTATGAGACGGGCAGCAAAAAAATGAAAATTGGATAAACACGTGAGCACGTGACTCTGCAGAGGCTTGAAGCATAATTAGCTGTAGTATTTTAATGATCTCTTTACGGAGTATATACAAAAAGCAGCGTGTTTACACACCGAGTTCAGCATTAGGAACTCTGCTGTGATTTGTTCTCTGGAAATGCAGTGCTGCAGCCTCTGATTTTAGAATCTGTTGACTGAACTCATGGACTGTCAAGTGCGTCTCAAGATTATCCGTGTTTGGATGTCAGATTATATTTTTTTAGGGAACACAGCATCTATTTATTCTTAGCTCCGCTGATGATTTTCCCAGGTTTCTGCCATATGCTACACGTCGCAGAGGAGTATTTTGCTGTCTGAAAATGTGACAACTCCGTATCCAGTTTAATAGTTCTGTCATGTCAGCATTGTCATTAGCAATGAATTACAATAGTGGGTATTTAAGCAGCAGATTATGGCATCCAGTATTTGTTAAAATAACAGATAACAAGGGCAGACATTTTAAGAAGAGTCAGTAATATTTTAAAAACATCAGTCAGTTGACAAAATCATAAAGACTGATTTAGTGACTAATTAAACAAAGTTTGCTGAATGGTTATGCCTACCTAGATAAACTGCAGTTTTATGCGTCTGTCTCACTGTGGGCTTTATGCATAATTCACACACGCTGACAAAACTCTGTTGAAAAAAATGTGTAGACAATATATTTAATGAACAGTTTTAAGAGCTTGAAGATTAAAAACAGCAGAAGATTTGTAAACTCATATTCGAACGGATGCAGATATATTGTTGTGTACAAATTCTGTATTAGCTGGCTCTCTAACATAGTTTATGCAAAATAGATATAAAGTGTAATACTGTGCAAGGTTAATAATGATCAGTTCTTTTGAAACCACATTCTCGTCCTGCTGAAAGTAAACAGCCTCCTTAGACTCAGAAGTGCAGAGAAAATAAGTGAGTAGTTAGATATGTACTATGCAAAACTACAGCCTTCTAAACTCTAGAGTCAAATAAATGCATACTGCTGAATGATAGCAGTCATTTAGTGCCACCATTTCTCTGCTATAATATCACCAGCCCATCAAAGAAGTGAAATTTAAATCCCTTTAAAAATGGGGATTATTTATGTGCCTGAAATTACATACTTTATTGGATTAGAAATACAATTCCAAATAAGGACCTGATTTGAACAATAATTGCAAGCTCCTTATTATTGGAATGACAGTCTTGTTTTTCTGCTGTTTTGCTTCCAACCTTCTTTCCTCTCTCTATTTTTATAAACATTTCTCTTTTAATGTCTTTCCAGTGCTTGAACCAGGAACAACTCAAAAACAGTAAGGGAAAGAGTTTCAATCAGCTGGCAGGAATTAGTGTTTTTTTATCCTTTTGAGCATTGTAACCCAAACCCAAGCATCAGCAGCCAGAGCTCTTTTTGTTTATTTCCACACTGTGCTTTTTAAGCAGACCTAAACATTTAACTCACGTGAGTGAACATTTTTCTTATGGAAGCAGCTCTTCTGACATGTTCAACTTATTAACTTTGTTTTACCATTGTTTGGGATGATTTATCTGCCTGTTCTCACAGGCTGCTGGGAGATGTCCAGCCTTTTCCTTCATGGCAACGTTGCATTGATTAGAAAAGCTGCAACAAATGGAAAAGTCCTGCACACGGTCTTTGTCTCATCATCTCTGATGTGGCTCTTCCCTAACATTGCAATCAAATCTAAATATTAGGTCACTCTTTAGGTTTTCAGGTCATACTCAGCACTGTATGACGAGCAAACTACCCCGATAGAATGTGGGGATGGAGAAGGGAAGAAGCAAGAACAAGGAAGCAGAATCAGTGTTGGTGCTGCTGCTGTCTCCTCTCTCCTGGGCAGCCGAGGGATGAGGTTATTAATTCAGTCTGGAGCCAGCTGACATTTCACGTGAGTCAGAGCGGGAGCTGGCAGCACAGCGGGACAATAGATTTGCAATTAGCAAATATTTTAATGTGCACTGGCATGTCCTTTAATCAGCTGTGCTCCCAGCCTTTTCCTGTTTACTTTTCTGTGAAGAAGGTTTGTTCTTGTGAGAAGGTTTCTCTGAGGAGATTTCTCTGTTGGCAGGAAGGGGATGGAACAGCAGTGTCTGAGTTCAGAGCTCAAGGACACAGGTGCAGACAAACATTGCACTTCCCAAGCAAACCCTCCTCTCCTTACAAAGTATCCAGAACCAGGCAAGTACAGGGGACAAGACTCTGTGAACGAGACAGTCCAAACTTTGTAGTGACTGAGTAGCACTAAAGAATCTCTTGTGAAGAGGATGTGAGCAGGAGCATGTGAATCTCTTCAACCATTTCTCTGCTGCATTTGTTGGCATATCATTTTTCAAGGTATTTGGTGAAGTGAAAATATTTCTGTAATAAAACATTTGTGTAGTATAATAAAACAACTTGTAGCTAGGTGAAAATTTTAAACTTGCAATCTTGAATTAAATAATATCCCACTTCCTATAAACTGCGTGTTTGAGAAAAAAATGCTGCTTTTTTCTGGCCTCCTCTAACCCCGCACTGCGGGGATTAGTCCCAAGAAGAGATAATGGAGGGATAAGATAGCAGTGGCCTGTCTCCATGAGTTACCTTTCCTGGACATGTCTTCCACTGGGGCTTCAAGGTCTTGGCAAAAGCAAAATTTCTTCCCAATTCATTTGTCCGTGTGGCTCGTTAGGCTGCTGCTTTCCCTGTACCAGGACAAGCTGCACACTTTATTGATTAAGCTGCCTGCTTTTTCCTTTCAGTGACATCCTTCATTTGAATGAGTATCTCTTTTGCTGAATCAGCTGTGTATTGAAATGCTGGAGGGTTCAGCTGCTCCTCTGTTTGAGCATATTTGGTTTAATCCTCGTGTGATTTTTTGCTTGTTCATCTGGCTACTGCTTTAGCCAAGTAATTCTAGGGGGTGGAGGGGTTGCACTGCCAATTTCATTTCTGACTGGGAAACATATTCTGTAAAATGGGTTCAGTCACTCACAGCTGCAACTGTATATTGTTGGAGTTAAATGCCTCTTAAAAGAAAAAAGAAAAGATTTATTTAATTTCCAATGTTGGCAACACAGTGTTGGGAATACTGGGGGAGTTCCCAACCTGGAAGCTAAAAATAAATATTCAGGAACACAACTTGAACTGGAGGGGATGTGGGGTGGGGCTGGGGGGTGTGTCAGTCTAAACTGAGATTTAAGAGGATCTGCTCATTGTCTCTTTTTAGCATCTGTGGAAGTTGGGAAGCCAAGCACACAGCCTAGCAAAGGGAGCACAGGTACAGATTCCATTGCATTGCAAGCAAGCAGTGTATTCCCATGGCAGTAACTTCCCTCACAATTGAAGCTGGGGTCACAGATAGATCTGTATATTTATTTGTTTTCTATGGATATAGATCTCAGACTTCAGGGGGTGCTTTACAATGCAGACCCAGAAATGCCAGCTGCCCCAAACCCCAATCGATTCTAGCCACAGGAACCACTGTTTGCTCCAGCATCAGCTTTTGGCATCGAGCTCCTGTCTGAGACCTTTCAAATGCTGCAGAAGATGCTTCCTGCTCAAGAAGAATTAGCTCATCTCTTGGGAGGGCCCAGACTGAGAGCTGTAGCACACAAACTGCTGAGTGATAGCCCAGACCTTGGGAGAAGACTGAGCTCCATTGCCAGCAAAGGGATGATGCTGCAGCTCAACACTGGCGGTAGTGTCCTTCCACCTTCCTCATCCTCTTCTTTTTGGACATCAGGCAATTCCTGAAGGCACCTGAAACCGGCACTGGCTTCCACAAATCTTTGATGCAGTTCTCCCTCCAGGGAGAGCCAGGGGTTCTGTATGGAGCATAGCTACAGGGAACAGCTCTTGGGCACATTAGGCTGGATATAAAATATGGGTAGACTTAGTACACTGTTCCTAAACCTGCTATAATGTCTGCCTTGTCTCCAGTTGCTCATCATACAGACTCCCCGAGAAAGTGCCTGAAGCCACAGGATTACACAGGGAGCTGCCTGACTAGAACGAGAGTCAACAGCAGAGCTGCCAGAGGAGAGCAACCACAGCCAGGCCTCTGGGCTGGAAAAGCCTCTCCTTCTCCTCCCCTGGCTCCCAGAGGGGATGTCAGGCATGCCAGGCTGTGCCCATGCAGAGGGCACCGGCACAAACCCAGCCTCAGCCCGGCTCCGCGAGCTGCTCGCGGCAGATGGGAGCGGCTGCCTGCACATGGGTGGTCCTGGCAGGACCAGGAGCTCACAAGAGAATTTTAAACTTATCTACTAGACCCTTTCCCCTTTCTGGAGTGGGGACACATTAAATATTTGCAGGAGCTTTCTCACTGACACAGTGGAATGTCTCCCAAGACATCTCTCTCTTGAGAGAAAAGGGTTGTGTAAGTGGTGCCCCTGGGGGTCAGGCATCGTAGCTAGCAGGTGTGGTCCCCATTTCAGTTCTTTTCCATGATTTTTTTGTTCCCTGAACACGGTTTTGGTCTGTATGTATAATAAGAGCCCTGTAGGACTTTTCTTAATCTTTTCCAGCTTCTCATTATCACTTGATATTATGGTATTGTCTCTGCCCAATCATTTACTTGTGGTATCTTGGAAATAGACATAATAAGAGAGAAGTGTTATCAGCAAACCTTGGGTTTTCTCAGTAGAACTAAGCAAGATTGTTAGCTGTAAAAAATACTTCTGGGAGGTTCCCAGAAAAAAAGCTTTTTAGATACTCCTTGTGCTTAAAGGATTCTGGTGCAGACTGAGGACTGTACTGGCAATTCAGTGGAATTTATTTCGGTGTCTGGACCTGCCTCTTCTGTTCAAGCAGTGGCAAGTCAGGGAAATTATTACTAGAAGTTCTGTGACCCTCCTCAAGTAGGCTCTGCATTTAATAGGGAAATTAAATGAAACTCAAAACAACACAAAACATCAGCTATTGGAGAAAATGGCAAAGTTGCAATAAAGTCTAGCATGAGACAGATGTTCAGTGCTGGTGAGCAGAATGTGCACAAATGATGTTTACAGTCCCTGTTTCAGGACCCAGCTCTAGCAGCCCTTATCACCACGGGGAAGATCCTCTGCAGTTCCTTACCATCATATCCCTTTCAAAAACATGGCACCTTTTGTGGCCACATTTCTATTTACTAAGTACATCTTCTGTTATTTCAATTCTGTTGCGTTCCAGAAGCATCCTGCCCCAGGGCCTGGGGCAGTGCCGGCGCAGGAGGAGCTCCCTGTGCCGAGGAGACAAAAGCTGGATGAAGGCTGGGTGAAGGCTGGGTGAAGGCTGGATAAAGGCTGGATGAAGGCTGGGTAAAGGCTGGGTGAAGGCTGGGTGAAGGCTGGGTGAAGGCTGGGTGAAGGCTGGGTGAAGGCTGGATGAAGGCTGGGTGAAGGCTGGATGAAGGCTGGGTGAAGGCTGGGTGAAGGCTGGCTAAAGGCTGGATGAAGGCTGGAGGCAGGCT
>VZTE01001857.1:2247171-2374588 GCA_013397775.1 Eulacestoma nigropectus
TTTTTTAGTGTATTTGGTACCGCTGTGGATCAGAGTCTCTGCTGCAAAGGAGAGGGGCTCAAATGTTATCGGTGTTATCAGTTCATGTGTAAGCGATGCCTCAGAGCCAGCAGCCTGGAGCTGAGCAACTGTGCCATCATCCGGCTCGGATCAGCAGCACAGAGCCGGGCAGACGCGGCAGGAGCTCTGCGAGGCCCGGAGAGCTGCGGGGAGCGAGGCACAGCAGCTCCCCGCTGCAGGCACCGTGCCAGCGAGACACTGCAAGGATTTGGCGCTATCACAGGAAGTTTCCCTGTGAGAAATTTCCTACTGAGAGCCGGATTTTTTTTTTTTTTTTTTTACTAAAAACTGGGGAAGAAAAATAAATCTGAAGGGAAAGGCTATTATTGCAGTTCATGAGCTGACATTTTATCTGAAACCAAGAGATAAAGAAAAGCATTAGAAAAAAGTCACCCAGGGAAGCTGGAGCTGGCCTCTGCAAACACTTTTAAATATTTGCAGGAGAATTCTGCAGATCACCAACTGCTTAGATCTACAGTCCTCCCAGGGCAGGAATTAAAACACAGGCTGGATGATCACTCACATATCATTTTATTTCTTGGGCCCAGCCAGCTACCTAGGGAAAGAGGTGAAACTGAACAAAAACTGTACGTAAAGCAACTAAATGCTTTATGAACTAAGCCCAAAGTGGTCCTGTAAAGCTGTAAAAGGACTCTCCCCTGAAGAGAAAGCTGCTTTTTATTCTTATACGGGAATAAATGCCACAGTGTTGGGATGCTTTTGCACCCACATATTTGGTGTAGAACCATTGCCTTGGCCCAACATGAAATAAATTCTCCCAATTTCTCCCCTCTCATTGACCTGAAATGCCTCCCACACCAACATATTTCACTGTTGGTCTCATGGCTATTGTTAGCCAAGATTTGTTGCTTGTTGTTTTTGTCCAAAACCTGGAAGCTTTCATCAGCCCAAACTCTGCTTTTTGCTCTGTCTAGGGGTTTCTTTCAAGGCAGCTAACGAAGGGAAGAAAGCCTATCTTCAGGATATCAGATCTTTTAAATAGGGGTTAGCACCTCTGTTTCAGGATTTTCTATCAGAGAAAGTCTGAGATCTGCTCCTTTGGAAAAATAATTCCTTACTGACCCAGAGCAAGACAGTAAGTTCAACTAACAAAATTAAAAGGATGAAGCTTGCAACCTGACTGGTATACACAATTTCTCTTCCTCTACAACGTTAAATGCACAAAATGCATAAAAACTGGAATCTGGTCCCTCTTTTGCCTCTAAATCCCTCCTTCAGGGATCTTCAGCCCATTGGAACCCACCTGAGAACCCAAGAGCCCAGAGACGTTTGGTGGCAGCCCTCTGCTGGGGCTAGCCAGGAGCCAGGAGACAGTGGTGAGTTTCTAAACAGACACCTTACATCATGTAACTCATCATCAGAGCCCACAAGAGTAAACTGGGAAGTTTTCAATGGAAATGAGCTTACTTCCTACGGATATTAACCCTTCATGAAGTACCAATGATAATTAACGCAATCCACAGAGAAATTCTTAGGAAGTATTGCATCTCCAGGGTGAAAAGGCCTCAGCTGTGGCACTGAATTCTAACACTACCGTATTTGATTTACCACTGGTCATTAGAGTTTACATCAAAGGTCAGGAATGACTCTGATATTTGTAGGCTGAGAAAAAGGTATAAACACTTTAATTTATTACCCTGTCACTGCCAATTCACTTGGTATTCGCTGTGATAGCACTGGTGTTAATGAATGTATTTGGTGATAATGTGGATGTCACAGATATTTATGCTTTCATCTCTTTCAGTGGCTCAGCAGGTAAGGTAAGTTAGGACCGTGCCATTTTACATTTTATAAATTAAAGAGGGAAAATATTTTATCTCAAAGAAGTACTTTCGAAATATCTATCACATTTAGCTATCTCAAATGGGGATCTATCTTATCACAGAAAAATTAGTACTGCAAACAAAGTCGTAAGTGTCTGGAATCGCTGGAAGCCAAGAGGAAAGCTTTCTATGGCTTTGAGAGGAAACAGACTCTGTTCAAAACATGAAGATTAGCTGATATATGAATATAGCTAATAAATATAGTTAATAAAGAAATTTTTAAAATTATGTCTTTAAGTTTTGTGTGTGAACAAGACTCAAGTCATGAATGGGAAAAAATACTCTTGGATGTATTTCAAATCCTGAATCAACAAGAAAAGGAACCAGCCAAGGAACCACAACCTTTGCACAGTGGAGAAATCTGTTCCTATATGGAGTTTAAAAAAAATCTCCTAAATGTAAGTTAACCTTGATTTTTGAACAGTCAGATAACACATATACATTTAGCTGACTCTGCATTAATGTGATTTTCCACGCATTTTAGAATGAAACACAAATACTTTGTAATCCCTCCGCACACATTTTTAGCCTGCGCTCTGCAGATCATGCAGTGGTGTCTCAAAACCCGGAGTTTTTTCAGTGAAGGTCAGCAGAAGCCTGACCATTGCTCCCAAAGGCTCTGGCACCCAGATTATAACCAATTCATTCATTTTGTAGTCTAGTCATAAGCCATTTCATAATATTAATACAGATAAACAGCAAATGCCTTCCTCATTCTGAAATACTGCCTTGGAGCAGGAGGCCCTGCACTCCTGGGCTCGTGTGATCATTCTGGAGCAGCTGCTGACAGTTTGTGCATGGCATCCTGAAGGAATGCCTGGAAAATGTTTATACACCTTGGCCATTGCTATGGCTTTATTATCATGCAATAAAGCATTCTTCCTCATATTTGAAGAGCAAATGCTCATCAGGCAGTTCTCTTGCTATGAATCTTCGTATGTTCTGATGATGGAAGTCCTGCTCCTTTAATGTTTTGAGTCCAGCTCAACAGAACTCGGCAGGAGGAGGAAATAATTTACTACAAGTACACTTTAAAAACCTCTATTCTGACCCAAACCACCTTACCCATAATCAGAATCCTGCCGTTTCAAACCCTGGGGTGGTACAAGTGGGCTAATGAGTCCCTGCCATTGCCAAGGCTTCCTGGAGCCCAGGGAGCCCCAGTCTAGCTGGGGACAGGAGGATGGACACTTGTCCTCTCCACAATCCTCCCTGGCCTCCTTCCACAGCTGCCTGTTATGGCTGTAATCACCTCATTACAGCCTCTGTGGATTGATTAGCTTTAGAAGGTGCTGCAGTGGGAAAAGGGGATGCTGGCAGGATGTGTGCCAGCCTGAGAGCTGCTGTGGCTGGGGATGTGCTGCCTTCTTGCACATCACTAGTGGGACTGGGTTCAAAACACCCAACAGTTTTCTAGGGAGAGACAGAAAACCTAAATTCTTTTTTCAGAGCCTTTCAGTGTTTTCTTCTGAAAAGATCACTAGTTTGCTATGCAGTAATTTGTTCCATAGATTAATTTTATGCTTTGATTAGGAAAACTTAAATGTTTCCTTGAAGCCTTTTGCAATTTTTTGCCTTTTAATTAAGATGGAAAAGTACCTAAATTCCTGAGTGGTGGCTATATAATGATATAATTCACTATTTGATACTTTCCCCATGGAAGTCTGTAACTCAGTGTCATACTGACACTGGTACCTTCCTTTAGTTTTGCTCTGAATGCCTCTGGAGCCCTTAGAAGGTGTTGGATGTACAAACAGAAATGGGAAATTCACAGCAGACTTATTTGGAGGCTTATGAAACATCAGGCTTGTACTCAGAGCAGACATGACTCGCTGTGAAGGAGTCTTCTGGCTTCCTTTGTTACTACATGAAGAATTCATTTTGGCATCTCCCTTTAGGGCTGGTTTCTTTTAAGCCATGATTGCATTAATAATTTCAGCTCATGGTGTAACTGATTGAATCCCTTTCACTTTGGGGAAGAATTAAAGCCCAATCTAATATGTTACTGACCCATAATCAGCAAAGCCATGAAGTAAAGGGCATTATTTTCTCTCAACTTTTCTGTATGGCTATATTAATTTTTATATTTCATGCTCTTGAAGTAATTAAATGCCCCTAAATGAGGAAATGCTTCATATAAATGTGATTTCAACACAGAAGATTGAGCTTGTTCTCAGGGAACAATGTTATTTAACAAAAAAGCGGGTTTCATTTCTTAAAAGCAAATATATTTTGAAATTTGCTGAAATTATTATTTTTATTATTAATAATTTGCTCAGATACAAGAAGATGGATTTCTAGCTGAAGAATAAAAGGACACCTTGATTTTTGCAAGTGTCTACACTGTAATTTTTTTTTGCATTGTTCAGCTTGCTGGCTCCTTAGATCTCTTTGCTTTAGGATTAGCAAGATAACAAACATGTTCAGGTTCTAAAAGATTGTTTTGGTGATGCTCTTTGAAGTGCTGAGAAATGTAAGCTTAGCCCCAGCTTTACAAGTAAGGCCTGCTTCCCACAGCTAAGCTAAACACAAACACACGTGGCAGGTTATCCAGGAGCAGGGTCATTTCTCCCCAGTGGCGTTCCCACGAAAGCTATTCCCAGAGTACCCAGACATGCACATTTTCCTCTCTACAGCCTTATATATAAATAAATAAGATAATCAGCCTTACATGTAAGCTTTCTGCATTTTGTCCATTTGGTCCTTGGTTTGCCAATACCAGGAATTACCTCCAAGATGCCCCCAGAACGTGCAGAGGCAGCAGCACAGTTTGGATATGAGCTCTGCCATCACCCATCCTGTTGAGGTAGGTAAGTGTGATCTTTGTCTCCCTGGCAAAACTCTTTTTAGTCCCTGATTCTTGAATGTTCATTTAAACCTGAAACTTGAGAGGATTCTTTGCATTTTTTTTTTCATTCTGATGATTTATTTTCCCCTATTTTGGTGATATATATAACTGATCTTTTATGGAGCTTTTTAAATCTCTGGACTCAGTGGCTCCCTACAATAATGAGTCCTTCAGCCTAATTGTGCAAGAAAGGAAAATATTCTTTTGGTCACTTGAGAGTTTTTTGGTAATTTTAATCATATTTAATGTTTTGTAATGAGTCACCTAAAGACTGTGGTCATACCCCACTGAGATGGAAGATACCTCTGCAGCTGGCATCTTCAGCAGATGCTGATCTTTGCAGAGCTGTCTTTGAGGTCCTGCCAGCTCTGAGAAGGGAAAAGAAGAGAAAGGGCTGGACCATATTCAGGAGCAAGGAGTCCCTTGTAGGAGAGCCTGGAGGTGGTTCTGAGACACGAAAGAGGCTCACAGGGCACCCCTTGCCCTGCTCCCTGAGGAGTCAGCTCCTCTCCCAGGTAAACCCCTGAGTGAGCAGAGTGAGGGCTCTGACAGCCACCCATACCTGAACCAGTGCAGCTTCCCACAAGACTGTTCAGAAGCAAGAAAAGTCACCTATGAATGTTAAGCTTAAAAAAGCAGCAGCACTGATGAGTATTTTTGGCATGAACTGAAGAATCCTTTTGTTCCAGCTACAGCCCACATGCTGATTCAGCTCAGCAGCTCTCCTCTTCTGTTCTTTTCCTTTCCCAGGGCTTTCTTAAACACCACTTCTAGGTTGCTGTTTTCTTCCAGCCTGCTTCAGTTATGTTTGGTAATGATGGCTCATAAAAATATTGGCACATACTCTCAGCTGGTGGCAATAGTCTGTAGGAGCATGCTATCAGTCAGGATATGACTCTGTTCTTTTTTCATGGTTTTGCTATATTTATTTGATCTCATCTACAATAAAGCCTTTTGATACTGCTGAAGTGATAGAAAGGCATCATATGGTAAATGGTAATCAGGTTTTTCAATATGAAATGGTTTGAATAAATTTGCCTTGTGGAGCCTATCCAGAGCTAAATTCTGCTGTAATTTGCCACCGAGGCAGAGCCCAGACTGCTCAGCTCTAGCAGGTGAGATGTTCCTGGGACAGAGTGGGCGGTGTCACCCCCACACACTGCACCCAGGTGACTTGCTGACCTGGAGCCCAGAATAAAGACAATTTTAAGTAGAAATAGTTCTTGTCTATTTCTTTCCTGCTTAACACTCTTTATTTACAAACTGATAGCTGAAACTATAGGGGGTTTTTTTATACTAAATATACCAGTATTGCATATAAAGCCAGAATCACAACTCACTGCATGCTGAGGTGTCTAATACCTTGAGTGGCTACTTATGCCTAAATAAGTGGGGAAAAAAAAAAAAAGAAAACCAACAGATTTTTGAAAATAATATAAGGAAAAGGATAAAGACAATAGTCAGAACATGCTGCAGAAAAAAGGAGGATACATGCTTAAGAGCCCAATATTGACCAGAATTTAAATATCCTCCCAAATACTCAAAAATTCCCTGCAACAATCCTGTTTTCATTCTCAGGAGTAATTTATTTGAATAGCACACATGAAGAAGCTGCATCTTTACAGACTGAGCTCTGTATAAGAACTGAAGGGGGAAAAGCATCTAATTAACAAGCACTGGATCACTGAAGGGATGAGGTGAGGTCCCAGTGAAGGTCACTCAGCAGAGCTGAGGTTTGCCATAGAGGTGTCCTCAGCCACTGTGTCCAAGAGCATACAGCAAACCAGGCTGGTTTGTGTGTTTATATATTCATATCATCATACCAGAAAGGAATTTTTTTTAGTGCTAGTTTACCTCACCTGGCCTGGAGCCTGGAGCCATGAGGGAAATGTTTCCTCCGTGGCAGGTGGCATCAAAGGAGCTCCAGGGACATTCGCTGCATTTCAAGCCCCAAGTGATAACACTGTGATGTGTTTATTTGATTTCATTATACAAAACAAAAATTATCTTGTACAAAACTTCAGGCAGAGAAGTCTGTACTTTTTATTTTTCCCATTTTTCTGACCCTAAACCTGCAAAATTACCCAAAATTGAACTTTTCTTTATTTGTCTTCATGTTTATTAAGATCCTTTAGGCGTGTACAAAAAGTGTTAAATACCACCATAGATATATCTGTGATGGATTTCTTTCTTGGATTCTTATTTCTCCCATGGAATATTTTATATGTTGAATCATGAGCTCTGTTCTGTGTCTGGCAAGGCTTGTGTCCATACACTCTCAGCCCAAACCACAATGACAGAGCATTTCCACCACGTCCCTCTCCCACTCTTCCACTCAAAAACCTCTGCTGCTGCTAATTCAGACTGGCTTTTCATTGCTAATGGCCATGGAACCACATTGTGCCTCTTCTGCAAGAGGTAAGCGCTGGGTAATTTCATGATCATCTGTGCCAAAACCTTAGAGGATGCTGGCAGAAAGCCTAAAAAAAAAAAGGCTAAGATCTGAAATAAAAAGTAAGTTAGTTTGAAAGCTTGACTAGGAAGTTTTCATTGAAGGAGAACAAAGAAGTGTCTGTGGAGGTGCTGGAGATCTTCCACTGGCCAATTCCTGACCTCAGCTGCAGCTGCCTGGAAAGCTTGGGCACCTTAAAGCAAAAATTGCCCGTGAATCTCCACCGTGAATTCCTACCAGTACCCACAGAACCCCTTGGAGCACCAACACTTTCTCTGGGTGAAGGGCTGCTCTCCATGGGCTTCCCAGAGAGCCTGAGGGGAGAGGGGAGGAACTGAAAATACTGGTCCAACCTTGGGAATGCAGCTTCTGAGGACTTTTCCAATTACCAGACCCTGAAGGACAATTCCCCACAACCTCCTGGATGAATCCATATAAAGTCAAAGCTGAGCATCTGCTTTGTGTTGACACTCTGTTGTTGGGGTTTTTATTATACTTATTTTCTGAAGAAATATTTCTTTTTCTTCTGAAAAATGTTGTGAGGGACTTGAAATGAAGACTTCAACCAGCCATATTTCTTATCTGATGTCCTTTCCCAGCACTACTGTGCCGCTGTCAGAAATGTATGATCACATCTTGAGGATAAAAACCTACTGCCAGAGTCTATTGATTCTGTGTAACTATATTAAAATATTGGAAATTACCTTGGCACTGATGACTGGTTGGTTTGTTTGTTTTCTTTTTAAAAGCTGGAGAAAGGGTAAAGTGGACTGACTATTTTCTCCTTCTGTTGTTTAGAATAGTGACTGACCTTTCTTTGGAATGGGAGAACTAAAAATGGCATTCCCTGCCGGTGACAGGAGGGTGTTTGAGATGCAGGCTCCAGCCCAATCCTTTCCTCAGCCGTGGGAGTAAGCTATTTCTATTGAACAGTAAGACGGATTAGATGCAGAATGGCATTAAAGGGAGAGAGTAATGCAGAAGCATCACTGTTGTTTCTTGAATGTAATTTTAAGTAAATGACCTTAAACTGCTCACATGCTTGAAAATAAATCTCTGTTCTGCTTGGGTAGTGTTTCCACAGTGCTTTTTATTTGCAAGTGGATATGAATAAGACAGATCCTGGATTTTAATTTTTTTTTCTACTTTCTGTCAAGCTAGCAATTCTCTAAAAAACAAGCCAGAAGTTGCAAAGAAGAAATTTGCAGGAAGGAGCCTGGAATGGAATGACCTGCCAAGTAGCAGTGGTGGCTGTGCCGGTGCCGCTGGGCCTGGGGAGGGCACTGGCAGGGAGGGGACTGTGGGATTCTGGAGAAGCAGGTCCCCCTTCCATTTGTGCCACCGCAGTAGGTGTGACACACAGGGTGGGCACGGCCACAGCTGTGCTGCTCCCGTCTTTTGGGCTGCAGGAACAGGCACTTCCCCAGAATTACAGGGAGGCCATTTATTTTCTGACATGTGGCTGTTCTGCCTGATCAGGAATGTGAGGGGGGTGAGGAGAGAGGCCGGGCCACGGGCAGGTCACAGTGCCCTCGGCCCTCTTGGGAGAAGGGCAGGAGCTTCAGCCACTGCCCAGTGGCAAGGGTGTCAGACCGACCCTGCCCCGCAGGGTCCCCTCAGGGTCCCCTCTCCTCGCTGAGACCGATCCCACACCAGGGCTGGAAGGGTGAGACCAGACACAGAGCTCCCAGAGCAGCGGTGGATGGTTGAGAATCCATCCCAGGCTGCCAGCAGAACCTGCAGCCCTCAGAGCACAGCGATCACTGACCACTAAACTATTCCCTTCCCCTAAAGTTGGACGTGCATGTTGCCAGGAGCACGGCAGATGCTTGGCAGAGCTCAGGCAGGCACTCAGCACACGCTCCATGATGAGCACATCCACAATCACGCTGTGCCCCAGGAAAGCACAGTCCAGACAGCTTTGCCAGGGCAGGGGCTTAGGTGTCCATCAGACAGCAGCACTCCCAGACAGGATTATCAAAAGATCCTCTGGATGCTTTCTCCCCAGTATTTGGGTTTTTAGGTAAAACTATGAGGAAAAAAAAAATCATCTGTGGAAATGAATTTGATGTACAGAAGCAGGGCAATGAATATATCTTGATGAATTTGAGGACTCCAATTTCTTTTCTTAAAGGAAAAAGGGGAACAGGTGGGGAAAGGGAACTGAACTAGACTTGCAGGTGAGGAAGTATTCAGTGATTAGGTTCAGTAGAAATAATAGTCAGCGATACTTTTGGAACTGTCTTAAGTGTTCCATTTATGTATTTTCAAAGTGAAAAATTTCAATTCTTCAAATTATTGAGCATAAAATACCTTGACATTTACCTAAATGTTAAGAAGATAGTTAAAAAGAAATTAAGTTGATTTTTTTAGTTTGGAGACGAAAAGGCTCAGGAGGGGCTTCATTGCTTGTAGACCTACCTGAAACAAGGTTGTAGCCAGGTGGGGGTCGGTCTCTTCTGCCTTGTTCCAAGTAAAAGGATGAGAGGAAATGGCCTTAAGTTGCACCAGAAGAGGTTGTGATTAGATATTAGAAAAAAACCTTTCACTGAAAGAGTGGTGAGGCCTTGGAATAAGTTTCCCAGGGAGGTGGTGACGTTGCTATCTCTGGAAATGTTCAGGAGGCCTCTGGATGTGGCACTTGGGGATGTGGTGTAGGGGTGATTGTGGGGTTGTGGTGCTGGGTTGGTGCTTGGACTGGATGATCTTGATAGTGTGAACCTGTAAGTACTATGAAAGTGGACTAAAATATTCTGTCCAGGTTGAAGACAAATATTAGGCAAGTCTGAAACTGTTTTAGAAACATGTATGGTCAACTGAAACAAAATACAAATTTCAGGTCAATGGTCTCTCTTAAAGAGAAGGGAAGGTTACACTCACATCCCTTTCCTGCTGATAGCTTTAGCATCTCTATTTCAATAGATTTTTAGCCCTCCCCAGGAGCCCCAGCTCTGTCCCCAGTAATCCATGGCAGGCTGCAGGAGCTGGAGTGTTTGGGCAGAGGTGGGGTTTGGTGCTGGGGCAGGAGCCGCTGTGCAGCAGCACAGCGCAGACAGCGCAGGTGCAGCTCGTTGCATCCATGTACCATCCACCTTTTTGCAAGGAACGTAGAGATGGTGCTGTTTTTAGAAGCCAAGGGATGTTTTCAAACTTTCTGGGGGAATATGTTATGCAATGAGAAGCTGTCTGGGTGCAGGATGCTTCCAGCAGCAGGCAGATGGCAACAGCAGGGGAGGCAGCGAGAGCGGCTGAGTCAGAGCGGGATCCCGGTGTCACCTGTTCCCTGCTCCTGTGTCTGTAAGGGTTTTACACAAACCGGGGGAAGATGGAGACTGGCATTGTTTAAAGCACCATTTAAGCTTTTCTGCCTTTAATTTTGAGAAGGGTGGAGGCTGTGCATCCCCAGGGCTGTTTCTCCTGGAAGAACAGATTGGCCAATCTGCCGTACCTACACCGAGTGATGCTGCTGCACCCCTGTAACGGATGGGGTTTGAGGTCACATGGATCCAATCTCCTGAAAAAAAGGCAGCCTGACCTATGTACTTGAGTATGTGGTTAGCCATAAGCCCAGCAATGCACTGAACCCCCAAAGCCTCTCTTCCATGAGAAAGAAATCCTTATATAACTGCACGGCCCTAACAGGTCACCCTCCATTTACACTGCACTTGCAAATTATTTATTTTATATCACTGTGTTGCTGCTGTGCTCCACCTCCACACAAAGCAGGATGCACCTCTGAGAGGGACATGTGGCAATGACCTGCTCCTGAAAGATATTCTTGCTACTCGGCACAAAGACCTGATGGGCTTGCAGCCCATCCAGGGCTGCCCACTGTCCCTCCTGTCTCCTCATGTGTGTCTGAACTTTTTTGTATTGTGTTTGTGTCGATTAAATTCAGAAAACTGTGCTCAAATGACACGAAGGTTCTGATACAACATTTCAAAAGCAGTTACTAAGCAAGACAGAGCCACGAGCTGATATTTCAGCACTCTCCACCTGCCATAGCTACCGGAGTTGCTGATAACCGAGATACAAAAAGCTGGTTTTCCTTACAAGCTTTCCAAAGCTGATGTGCAGTTCTTCAGTCAGGATGTGCAAATCTTCTTAACAAACAGGACTGATTAGGAGTGCATGTTTTAGCAAAATAGTGCACCCATGGTGCTCCAGGCAATGATGAAGCATTAGACCCAACAGGTGAGTTATCAGTACACCAGAATCGTTCTGTGAAAAAGGAAAAAATGCTACATATTAAAATTACCCTGGTCAGCCAAATAACCCTTAAGGCTGACCCCAGAGAAATAGGGCTGCTTCCAGTTCCCCTCTCAGAATTTTATACAAATCTCCAGTTTATAAGATTTTTTTTTTTAATATTATTCCCAAGTTTACACTTTTTATTTTTTCCTCCAAGAAACAAAGCAGAAAATATGGTGTTATCTTGGCATTTACAATTTTGTCATAGGAGGAATTTTTACTTGCTGGTTGGCAGATAGCAATGTAACAGCATCATGATACATTGCAATAGATGGCTTTTACTGCTTCTGTTCATCTTCTATATGGTATTTTTTTTTCACTACCTTTATAGGAATCAGTCACAGACCCTCAATGTTTATTTCAAGATGAATTAAAATGTTATCCTTTGGAGAATTTTCTGCTTCCCTCTCATGTCAGCTGTGGTGCCTGTTCCCCCTGCTGAAAGGAAGAAAGCTGTGCTGTGAAAATGTTGGATGAAGTTAGTCATTCAAACTGACTTTGCATTTCAAACTTAGACACTCGCATTTCAAAATTTGTTTCAAAAATATGCTTCAAACCAGATTTTTTTTCTTACTTTCAAATATCAGTGGGGTTTTTTTAATGTATTTCTTTACCAAAATCCTGTATGAGTTTGTAATATATCATTACTGACAGGTAAATAAGTAATACAAACTTGTCAGATGTAAGAAATTAAATGAATTTGAAAATAAAATTACAGTGTTTTGAAAAGGCAAATTCTGCATTAAAAATTGAATATTTTGAGTATGTTACATGCAGAAACTTTCATTTTAATGCTTTTCACTTTGTAGGGCATTTTTTCCACTGCAAATTCCAGAGGAAAAATAAGAAAAATACAATAACAACTGATAGTAGAAAATTCTTTCAACAAAAATATTCAGCTAATCTGAATTTTCAGTTTATAATATCAGATGGTTTATTTGTTTGTTTACCTTTAAAGCCCTTTTTTTTTTTTTCCCGGTGAAGTTCCTCACACACTGGTAAGTCAAGGAAATTATCACCATAAAAAGACCTTAAACATAAGATACCCCCCAATCCCCAAAGCACCCCAGAGAAGGAGGAGCTGACCAATGGATAGGATCTGTCTTTTCTTTTTTCCTCACAGTCAAGAGCTGTCTGGTTCCTCTGCAGTTTACAAGAAGGGGTTTCCAAACCAAAAAAGGCCATTTGTGCTCTCGAAAGGGAGATGGGAAGGGTCAGTCTGAGGCTGGACCGCCGAGGGTCCCCTCTGTCCCCCGTGCCAGCCCTGCCTGCCGTACCCTGGAGGAGCCAGCACAAGCTGTGGTGCTGCCCGAGGATGCTCGGGGAAGCAGCTGAAATGTCCCTCCGTGAGCAGGAGGAAGAGCTCAGAGGGACAAAGGAACGGGCTGGCGCGGAGGGGCTTTGAAGCCGGGAGCGCTTTTAGAGCCTGAGCGCTCCGTGGTGTGACAGCCAGGCAGGAGCGCAGCGAGCACGAAAAGTGCCCATTAAGGAATCAAAGGAGTGCACAGCTCCTCGCTGCTTTGATCCTGCCTTCAAAGACACCCCCGAGCCGCCTCCTCCTCTGTAGGGCACAGCACGGGCATTGCTGGGCTGCGGGATGGGGAGGGAGGGGATGGGATGGGATGGGATGGGCGGGCAGGAAGGACTCCAGCTGCCCATCTGGGGGTTTCTTGCAGCTCCCAACCCACTTACATGATCAATGTTGACTTTTTTCCTTTTCTTGCTACAAACACAGTCATACAAAACCATACAATTAATGAACTTGGTCCTAAGCCTGTGGAATTGCACATAAAAAGGTCTGGAAGGAGATTAGTGGGGCTGCCCCAATGCCCACATGACACTCTTGTCAGTTGTTCATGTTGACGTGGTAGAAGGCAATGCCAGGCTGACCCAACTTGCTGGGGGATGTTCCCTTCTGCCATCCCTGACCAGTCCCACAGCAGTGCCCTCAGATGCCCCGGGAATACAGTCCTCCTAGACACATTGTCCTAGTTTTGGCTGGGATAGAGTTAATTCTCCTTTTAGCGAGCAGCTGTGTGGTATTTAACTGCTGCATGTACTTCAGCGTTGCCTTGTTCTAAGAGCTCCACTAGAGATGACAAAGCATAGCCTAAATATATTCCCTTAACTCCCTTTCAAACCACTTCCAGCGTCTTTGAAATTTTACAGTTTTACTGGTACCACCCCAATGCAATGAAGTTTTCCAGAAAAGAAGGTCCCAGTGCTTGAATAACTCTGGGATTGAACACCAGGGTTTTTCTGTCACTGGCAGCACGAGGAGAGCTGCCAGGCACAGGTGCACCCCAGTATCACGCAAACAGACTCATGAGTGTGTGTGCATGTCATCCACCTCAGTCATACAGGAAAGATGTTGCCTTTCAATCTCACTAAGTGCTCTTTAATAAGATAAAAGTTCTCAGGTTTTCAGAGCAGATCTGCATTTATCCACCCACCTGCAGCCCCTTCACTGCAAACTCCCCCTTGTACTAACCTGGACACCAGCCCCTGCATACACCAGGCAGGGGAACGGAAACAACCCTCCTTACCCTGTGTCCAGCCAGAAAACACCAACCCTCAGTGCAGTGCTGCTTAAAGCCAGGACATCAAACATCTGTGTTAACTCCTTGGGGACATGTGAAGGGTAATGTCTGACTGCAGAAAGTGCTCAGGACATTTGCATTCAGCATCTACACGAGCACACACGCCAACATTACTCAGAGAACATCGTTAGGGAGCTCCAAGACAACGAGGCTAAATTTAAATTGTGCATGGTTTGTTGATATGCTGTTCTAGGCTTTACTGTAGGTTTCTCTGTATTTATGACTGGCTGTGTCTCCTTACAGTCCATACACAGATTTGACCTGAGCTGGCACCAATGAAAGCCTGTGAGAGCAGTCATTAGTCTTGTACAGTTAATAAATATTCTCATTCTCTCCAGGCTGTTGCAAAGGCACTAATGATTCATGTCTTTTGAATAAAACATGTCACTACTGTCCATCTTGGATCACGGGTAATTACAGCTCTCATTGTCACCACACAAATGCTCTTGTCGGGCAGTTCATGTATTGTGAAGGATGGCAGAGTTATATGAGGCTCAGCATCGATGTCAATACTTTCTCTGCAATTTTAAAGCATATCAAATATTAAAATGCAATTAGAGTCATTACAAAGTTTTAGAAGAATGGTTTTCCACTTCCAGTCAATCAGACAGGCTTTGGAAAATGAAGAATTGCATGAGGTTTGGGAAACTTGAGGTCACAAGCTTGGGTTTCAGCAAATATTTTCTCAGTGATAGAAATCATGTCTTTATCTATGGTTTTTAAAAAACCCACAAACTCTAGAAGCTTCACAAGACTTTGCAAACATCCTGCCCTTGCCATTTCATCAAAAAGGAATTATTCAGAGAAGAATAAGTTCAATGTGTGGCATATAACAGAGTTATGGTTTTCTGGCTCTCTCCCTGAAAATGAGTGCAAGACCAATGGTGGATATTGTACAAATTAAAACTGGAACCAGAAATTTCACAACAAAACTGCTAAAAAGCGGTAACCTTCGTACACTGCCTTCACTTGAAAACTGATTGCCAGTTATTTGTTAGTGAGAATGAGAAGTTTCCCATCACCTGGCTCGCCCTGGCCAAGCTCCAAATTAAATAATTGTGCTGCAGCATCCTTGGCTTCCCTGAGCACAGCTTTGGATGCCCAGGGAAAGGCTAAGGGAATAACAGCCCCATCCCATCCTCTGAGCAGCTGAGTGCAGGATGAGGGCTGAAAGCCAGAGGGACTCCAGATTCAAAGGCAGGAGCCCCTGTGAGTGCTCAGGCACCGCCTGAGACCGCCTGTCTCTGGCATCTTGACGCTGTGCACACCACTGGACAAAACAGCAAAACAACCGCTCTGAGCTGCTTGCTGCACACAGCTCTCCCTGCTGAGGGCCCACAGGGCCGTTCTGGCATCCCGGCCCAGGGGGTGTCTGAAGTCAGGCAGGATCAGTCCGTGCCTGGCCGCGTCTGAGGATCCGCAGCGGCATCGCACGCGAGGCTGTGCCGGCCCGGGGTGGCTGCTGCCCTCTGCCCGGGTGGCCCTGGCAGGGTGGCCCAGGGCTCACAGGGCTCTCTCCAGCCTGGAACGGCAGGACCGTGCCCGAGGCTGTGTCTGGAGCTGCTTCTCACCGACCTCCGGGGATGGGGGATCAGCCGCTCTGTGAAAGCTCAGCCCCGGGACTCGCTACGATTTCTTGCATTTTCATGCTTTATGAAACTTAAACTCCGTCCTGAGGCGATTTCCACACAGGAGCGAGTGAAGATCGAGCTGAAGGAGACGTCAAGTGCTGCGTGAGCCAGGAATCAAGTCAGTGCAGTCAGAGGAAGATGACCTTCACTGCCTGTGCCATTAGGCCACTATTGAATTTCTATTCCTGTACTATATTTTTTCACCCAGTCAATTAACAGAAACAGGCAGGCCCTGATTTCTCATGCTTTTAAAATATTCACAGGCCTGTGACACTTGGTTTTCAGCAGCTACATGGAAAGGGTGCCCTATAGGTATGATACGGATCATCTGAAGTTCGTTCCAAGTCCATCCAGTATGTAGTGGCAGCTTTCATTAGGTTTTGCCATGAAGAAGCTTCACAAGAGACAGGAAAAGAAAGTGGGAAAATTATGAATTTTGACAGTGATTAAAAGTTTTCTCTAACCCCTTCCTTTGGTACTAAAGAGCCATTAATCACAGGGTGGGTATGGATTTATGTAGTGCTCAGCAGTGACCATGAAGGAAATAATGCTGACTCTCCTGAAAAAGAGAAAACTAAAAAATTGCGAGGTTTTAAGGATCCTTGAAGTGCTCAGAGGATGTCACAGCTCCTTGGCCCTCTCAGTCACTGGGAGAGTGCCGCTGCCCCGAGTGGTGCTGTTCCCACCACCTCTGCTGCTTTTCTTGGGAATGTGGGTGGGCTGGGGATTGGGTGCCCCAGCAGCCCTGTCCTGCCAGCTCCAGTGCAGCTCCAGTGCAGCTCCAGTGCAGCTCCACTGCCAACTCCACTGCAGCTCCACTGCCAGCTCCAGTGCAGCTCCACTGCCAGCTCCAGTGCCAGCTCCAGTGCAGCTCCACTGCAGCTCCACTGCCAGCTCCAGCGCCAGCTCCAGTGCCAGCTCCAGTGCAGCTCCAGTGCCAGCTCCAGTGCCAGCTCCAGTGCAGCTCCACTGCAGCTCCAGTGCCAGCTCCAGCGCCAGCTCCAGTGCAGCTCCAGCGCCAGCTCCAGTGCCAGCTCCAGTGCAGCTCCAGTGCCAGCTCCACTGCCAGTTCCAATGCCAGTTCCAGTGCCAGCTCCAGTGCAGCTCCAGTGCAGCTCCAGTGCCAGCTCCAGCGCCAGCTCCAGTGCAGCTCCAGCGCCAGCTCCAGTGCAGCTCCAGTGCCAGCTCCACTGCAGCTCCACTGCAGCTCCAGCGCCAGCTCCAGTGCCAGCTCCAGTGCCAGCTCCAGTGCCAGATCCAATGCCAGTTCCAATGCCAGCTCCAGTGCAGCTCCACTGCCAGATCCAGTGCAGCTCCACTGCCAGATCCAGTGCTAGCTCCACTGCAGCTCCAGGGCACTCTGTCCCTGCTGCTCTGCTCACCTGGGGCTCACCTAACACAGAAAGCCGCCTTCATGCTCCTGGGTTTTTTCCCCAGGTGTCTCTTACCTTGTGTTCAACAGACATTTTTTACATTTAGAAGGAGAAGTTTTCGCAAGGACAAAATTCCCAAGGCCTGCCTTTAAGCAGGCTCCAGCGATGTCCCTGCACTCCGGGTCGGTGTTTTCACACGTACACCGTGTGCACGGCCCTGCTGCTGATGCTTCAAAGGGACCAGCCTGAGAGAGAAATGAAACCTCTTGCCAGGGATAATCATTCCCATCTTTAAGAAACCCAGTGAAAGCTGAGGGCATGTGGAACCTGACTGTGATGAATTGGGGGAAAAGTTTGTGTCAGCTAATTAAAATCAGACACATACCCTGGAACAGGACTGCTGTGATGGGTTAAGAGTTGATTTAAAACCATATCACAATTCTCTGGTTTTGGTGCATGAATTTAGCAGAGACAGCTTGGAAAACTAGTTAATTAGATTCTCTTTCTACCTCTACCCTCTTTTGCCGTTAAAGGCTTTACGTATATTGGACAATCGAACCACAAATTACCTGTTGTTGCATAATTTCTGTAGGCATTTTTATAGAAATCAAAGTATATTCCAGCTTGTTCTGTCAAACTCAAACCCAGCTAATTCCAGGAAACTAATTTCCAGAAAGCATACAAATAGGGAGCAGTGATAACATCCCGTTGATAATGTTGTTGTTTGGGGTTTTGAACTTTAAAGTGAACATTAATTTAAGATGATTACATGTTCATTACATTTTTCATTTTTTAAAATAGATTACTATTGGTAATATAAAAAAATAATAAGATTTCTGTTGCTTAAAGACTCATCCTGCAACACTTTATTTTGCAGTCTTACAAAGGGGGAGAAAAAGCCTCAGCTTTACACAAATACTCAGATAGACTTGCATTTTGCACTGAATGAAACAATTTCCCTGAGAGAAATCTGTGGTTCCGCAACAGTGATTATTTCACCTTGGTGATTTTGAAAGGTGCTGTGGAAAATGTTAAGAACATAAAGTACCACTTAAACCTTGAATTGCCTCGTTTGGCTAACTTGGATTCTGAAATTATATTTTGCTGCTATGGTTCTCTTTTTAGTCTTTAATTCAGCTGAGACTGCTCAGACATTATGAATTCACACCAATATATTTCACAGACTGTCTATGGGGAAATGGGCTTTTAGAGCAGCTGCCTTTTTACAACCTGTTTATGCCTCCTGTATTTGGATTTAATACAAAACATTTGGAGGGGGAGATAGCACTGCCCTTATGGCAAGGGCAAAAGACTCATTTCTACTGTCGGTCCATCCTGGTGCTCTGCCTGCAGAGAAACACTTCCATGCTCTCACGCAGCCACACAGACTGCAAAATATTGGTGTCTTGAGTGCAATTAACATTTTTTTAATAATGCCCTGTTCTCTTCATAGAAGAAAACTTAAATTCTTCAATAGACACCAGTGGCTGCAGACAGCTGCTTGAAGTGAAGTATGTAGGGCCTTCCTGCATTGAGGTGTTGATAAGCAGAAGTGTCTGAGGGGTTTGGTTTGAAGTGAAAGAGAAGTCTGCATTTTCTCATCAGAAACACATTGGCACTGCCTTTCAATAAAGTTTTTGACAGAAATAAACTCTGACATGTGACCTGTCTTTCAAACTTAGGTGTAAGGTAGTTTTGTGAGAATTCAGACCTTCCCTGGATCCAGGGAAAAATGGTCCCAACCATTGTCTCCAATGCTCCAGTGGCTGATTTTGAACATGAGAGAAAAAAAGTCTCATTTCTAGAAGTGGGAGAGAAATGTTTATGTGAGCAAATGTCCAAAACAAAAATGAAACTGTGTCACAGGAAATAAAGCCAAAAGGCTGGGAAATGCAGGTGCTCAGCAGTACAGTGTTCATTAACTTCTGGTGAGTAGAAATTATAATTATAAACCCAATCTAAAATGCTGTGAGTAGAAATATCAGCCATGGCAGACCCTCTGGCCTCTGCCACCCCCACTAAGCAGCGTGCATCCAGAGGAACTGGATCCAGAGGAGGTGGATCTGGATGGTGTCCTCTGGAGCTGCCCCCAGTGCTGACCAAAACCCTCTCCATGCCCCAGTGAGAAGCCTAAGCCCCCAGATCAGGAGCTGCCCAGGCCCTCTGCCCCTCTCCCTGCCGGTTTGCTGTGTGCGCTGCAAGGAGGACTCATTAACACAGAGCTAATGATGTCAGGCTCGTAGTAGGAAATCTAAGTGGTCAAGTAATGTCAAAATTAATTTGTTCCTTTATATGATCCATCACATGAATCACTAGACCTTTCAATTTACAATTCCCCTTTATGATTTATTTTGGTTTTGTTACACTGCTGTTAAAGACACTCCTGCTCCCTGCACACACCAAGCTAAAAAAAAATACATTACAAAAGTCTCAGCTGTTAAGTAGTAGTGTGTTGATAAAATGACTGAACAGAGCAGATGGGTTCCCACCACTGTGCATGCTGGCCCAGGGCTCCTGGTAAATATAGAAGAGCGATTTCTGTCATCCTGTCAGGGGTATTTATATGCTGCCAGTCACCATCCTATCAAGGGCAGAGTAGTATTAACATTCTCCCCCAGCGTGGTTTTTCTTGATCACTGAAAAGCTTTGCTCTGGCATGCCAAAAAAGTCATGAAAAATGTTAGATGGCAAATAGCTTAAATAAATGCAGGGCAGTGACCAATCCAGATGCAAAACACTGGTCCTCTCTACCTTTCTCCTGCCAGGAGGCACAACAGAAATCTGAGCTTCTGAGGGGATACCTTCAGATATGGTGTTTGTTGGAGAATGGTGGGGAATGACAGATGGGACTCCTGTAAAGAAGGTAAACTGAAAGTTTCCATTCATTAGACAATCACAGAAATACCATTTTAAAACAAATCAGCAGTATTTCCTTTTATCATAAACTTTTAGCCCTCATAATACCTATGACCAGGTGACAGTGAATGTAAGAGGTCAGCAGAGTGCAAGGAGGGCTAGAACTGCTGGAGCAACGAGGACAGGCCACACAGCATCTACAGCTTATGAGAGATTATTCCTTTAATTAAAAAATAAAAAAAGAGGAAAAACCATCACTGTGCATGTACTCGTCTCAACACTTCATCATATTACTTTCAAGGTTTGCAAACATCCAGAATCCCTGGAGACAAAAGTAAGGAGTCTTAGACTTTTCAGAAGAAAAATTTTAAACAAAAAAGGACACAAGTCCCTCGCTGTATTCTATTCTATAGAAAGCACAAAGACCTGAATTTATATGAGGCTAAAAAATATAAAGATTGATCTCTACACCTGCACATAGAGCCTTCTGCAAGGGCCTGTGCTTTGCAGTGCTGGAGCACCGGGACACCACGGCAGGGCACGTCAGCCCAGCCAGTGTCAGCCGTGCCGTGGGTTGGGTGCCATCCCTGTTACTCAGAGACACTCTGCATTTAGATCCTGCCCAGCATCATGCTGGCAACAGCACTGCTGGATCAGAGAGCAAAACCCCAAGCCGAGGTGGCAGTGCCACCGTGACATCTGGTGAAGGCCATTTAGGACCGGCAATTGCCCATTCAGAGCTTCGGGGAACAGTAATTGTTTTTTAATTGCATTTGGCATAAAGATGTTCCCAGTGCTTTTCCCAGGGCCGAAGAGCCATTTGTGACCCTGAGGGGGCCGTGGTGCTTGGGCAAGGACAGCGTGTTCAGGGCTGCGGGGATGGACAGCGGCTGCCCCTGGCCCAGCGGAGGCCGCGGGTGGCCCTGGGGGACTTCAGCGTGGTGCTGCCTGCCAGGGGGCTGGGCTGGGGGGCAGGATGTGCAGGAGAATGAGCCAAACCCTGCAGGCCTGGGTGTCCCGTGCTGCAGTGTTTGCAGGGAGGGCAGTGCCTGCTGCTCTGCCAGCAGCCCTGAGCCAACACACCCTGCCCGTGGCAGGACAGGGACTGGGGGCCGCACTGGAGGCCACCACGAGGGCAGGAGCAGGGGGTCAGCAGCGCTGCCACTCCTCTCCAGGTCATGGGCTTGAAGGCAGGTTTCAGTACCTCTGAAATATCAGAGGAAGGGATTTCCCCCCCTTTGGATAAAGAAGATTTCCACCATTTTTTCTAAATGAGAATCTAGAGAGATTCGTGGCTTAACAAGCAGTATGTGGATTTTTATTCTGTCCTGCATGCCTTCTCCTTCCTCTGAAGGAAGCTGCTCTCCCTGAGGCTCTCTTCCCATTCCTCTTCTGTGCAGCAACTTTGTCCTGCTCATAGCAAACTCTAGAAGGGCCCTTTTATTTACTTACTCCTGAAAGTAATTTCTCAGGACTTTTACTCTCATGGTATCTTTTGTGTTGGAGTTATAATGAGCAGGAAAATAAATCCTCTTGGGTACAGGAAGATTTTTCAATAAAGCCTGATAACCCCTGTATTTGTAAGCATTGAATTCTTTTTTGAACAGGAAGACCTATAAACTATTTTCAATTTTGATGACTGGCATGTATAACATCAGTGGCCCCTTATCATTTCAGAACTTCACTCTGCTGCACCTTCTTTCTAGGGCAAATATTTATGAAATAAGCTTATCCTTATCTTCTGAAACAGGCTTGCTTGTTACAGGAATCTACTTCCTTTGCTTTTGATGACATCTTTCTATTGGCCTTAATGGAGAAACACAACTTCTGAAAGTTTATAACCTGCTCAGGCATGGCATCTCTGAGAATCCACTTAATTCCTTCGCTCTTTTTATTTTTTTCTTTTTTAAACTTATTATAACTTTGCTGTAGTCTGGACTGATATTATATAAACCTGCCTAAAAGCACAATGCGATTAGAAAACTTTCTTTAGCTTCAAGCTTGAATACCACTCAATTTTTTTTCTAGCTGTTGCTCAGTAAGAATATTTTCCAGTTTGAATTTGCCATGCTGCCTTCCTTCTTCTGGGATTCAAAAGCAGCTGCTGGTTTCTGCAAGAGAAACACAGGTGCATCAACACACCTATGTTTCCCCTCCCTGAAAAAAAACCACTTTTCAACAAAACAAAAGACCAATGAAACAAAACCAAATCCAATCAGGCAGGAAAACAGAGGAGTCTTGTATAGGCAGTAGAACATTAGTCTGTTCCTCTCCCCCATCTCCCATGTACCCTGAAAATAAACCCAGAGTGTTTCTAAAGAAGATACTTGCACTTCAGTGGAAGAATTTGTGCTGGTTTGAGCCTGTGCAATGAAAAATCCTTCTCATAAAACTGTTTGCTGGGGGAAGACCAGCAAAATGCTACGATTGATGTGAAGCATATGATACAAAAGTGCCAGTGACATTGAGATACTGCAGTGCCAGCCCCTCAAAGGTGGTTTAACCTGAATCTGCAGCAAGAGCTGCCTGAGCATCAGTAGTGGCTGTGGGAGAGATTTGGGAACAGGTGCTTGCTAACAGGCAGGGAATGCCTGAAAGTTGCTCTCCCCAGAGAATTGTTATCCATCTTCACAGCTGCTGAAGCACATTCTAGTTTCCCAAAGGAAACACTTATGGTCCCAAGTGGCAAACAACTGTTGAATATCATCCATCTATCTGTCTTTTTATCTAGCTGTCGAGGACAGGTAAAGGAGCAGGCATGCCCATTGCTTATGGAAGCACTAGAATCCCCTTTCTTCTTTGTAAAAATGGCAGAGTTTCATTCAAAGGAGGGGGTGCTGTCACCCAGCATAACTGTCAGCTCATCAGAAAGGCAAAACACGTAAGGCTGAGGGATCCAGTGTGGAAGGGGACCCCAAGGCCTGCATGGCAGCACTAGTAGGCAGCAGTGAGGTAGCCCATGCCAACCTGCTGCCTGCCAGTAGAGAGCTCCGGGAGCTGAGCTGGCTGCAAGTGCTGCCTGCAAGGGTTCCTGGGCCTGGAACCCCTGTGACCTCTCAAAAGCTGCTGCTCTAACACGTGAGATCACTTGTGCTGCAGCAAAGGAATGTGTTAAACCTACTGATGCACCACTGCAGTAACCCTAAGTGGAGGCAGACATCCCTGGAGCCTCACCGGTGCCCCCATGCTCCTGCTCAAAGATGGGACTGACCGACCACTCACGGCATTTCAGAAAAACCATGTTCTAGTTTAGATCAGGACTTGGAAAGCAAATCCCCTCTGTAAGTGCACAGAGAAGGGCACAGGCTAATGACAGGAATGGTAGGGATGCTCAACCCTGCTTCCTGTGCCAGGCTTTCACAGCCTCACCCCGCTGAAAGGGCATCGCTTGTGACGGGCAGGAGCCAGAGCTGAAGCTGCGAGCAAGCAGAGCTCAGGAATGTGTGTTAGACATTAATGAGGACTGACTGGCTCTTAAAAGACATGTTAGCGTTTTTGCTTTAAAAATGCTTAAACTCAAAGCTGAATTCAGTATTTCTTGATCCATTATATTTGAATCTGCTCAGACACAGAAGTTTTATGAAACTAATTACCTACTGTCTCTACTGGAAGTAAATATTGAAGGCAAGAACAATAAACATGGGCTGAAATGTGCTATGCAAATAATATGTATAATTACCAGTTAAACCCATGCAGTCTGTTAATCACTATGTGGGCTTAGATGGTATTCACAGCAAAGCAAAGGCAATATGACAGGAGAAGACTCTCTGTGGTTTTGTCCCTCATTGCAAATAACAATTCATGAGGAAATACATTATCTGTATCCTGTGTCTCATCATCGCAACATAAATGATAAAAAAATTTCTTTGCCAAATCCCAGCTGCTTTAATCTTCCCAGGGACTGCTTTTCTAAGAGTACAGAGTAAGGCTTGGGTCACTTGTACAATGCATAAAGCAGAGGGAGATTTTTCAGAAGCAGTGGGTTCTAAAGAAAATCTAATCCTACCAACGCTAACAAAGTGGAGTTCTGAGAACTTCTTGAAACCCTAATGGGTTTACTATTTGTTTTCCTGAATTTAAAAAAATGATGAAGAATATAGCTGAAGGAAAAAATATTGTAAAAAGTGAAGAGAATCTGAGAAATACCTTCATAGCAACATTGCTCAGTAGAAAAGACAAGCCCAAAGTATCTCTGGTCTATTAGGGTTAAATCCAGGAAGGGATCTGAAGTGGGCAGGGAGATTCTGCATTGGGAAAGACAGAAGGGCAAAGCTTGTGTGTGGGGTTGGGGCAGCTCTGAGCTGTGAGAGCTGTCGACTGCCCAAAGTTTTTGGGGATTCTTTCTTGGAGAAAATATTTAGAAAAGGGATTCAAATAACGCTTTCCTTTTTCTTTCTCTTTCTCCCTCCTCTTTTCCTGTTAGGAAATGTTTCTAGAGCTGCTCGAGATCCTGGCATATATTTCCAACCTCCTCTTGTTCCAGGAGGTTTGGCTCAGCTCTTGACCTCTTCTGAGATGGGCTGTGATTTCAGTTTCTCTCTTGACAACAGCAGTCTTAAATAAGAAAAACTTTGTTCTCGGCCAGTGTCCTACATTTCAGGCTGCAGCACTGTCTCCATGGCCGACCTGGTGCAGCCAGCAGCAGCTCCTGGGCAAGCAGCACAGCTGGGCTATTTTTGGCAGCCCAGGGTTCTTGCCTGGGGGCCGGGCCACTTCCCCAGTGCAGAGGGAGCTGGAAAGCTGTCCCTGTGTCCCGCTGGGTTGTGGGCACCCATCAGCTCCTCTGGCACCGGGAGCAGGGAGCAGCAGCTCCTAAAAATATCCAAGGGGAAACAAGGGGCTAATGCTGCTGGCTTGTGAGCTGGGAGGATGCATTATTCATGGTGTGCAAAGACAAGAGAGGGAGAGAAGATGCATGGCAAAGCCCCCAGAATGGTTTATTTACCCCTGAGTAAAAACTTAGGTTTGTTGAGTAGACTCCATAAATTTAGGAGGACTCCTGAAATGTCCAGATGTTTCTGAGCAGATGAATAATGTTCTTTTTCTGAAAGCTTACTGAATCTTTTATCATTTTATGCACTATTTGCATGGGCAGGTGTTCTGAATCAATAGCAGTAAATAGCAACCTCTGGTACTGCCAAAGGTATCCAGCAAGGGAGGGGAGCCAGGGACTTCCAGAAAACCTAAGGATGTCCTAAGGGTGGCTGTAGCAAGGACCACTGTTAAATAGCCAGAAAAGAAACATTAAATTAATGAGCTAAACCTCTCTTAGGAGTCTGAATGTAGCTGTGCTAAGAGAGGGTGGTTGAGCAGCACAGCTGTGCCCTCAGACACAGCTGCAGCAGAGCGAGGTGCTGCACTCTTGGGCAGCCAGGCCTCCAGGAAGGATTCTGGAGTTAAGGCAGAAATTGAGTCAGCTCTCTCTGTTGAATTGATTCCGTGTTTTTGTCAGTTTGGAAATAGTTTCTTCTCCATGGTAATCCTTTAGCAATACAGCTCCACTTAGACCAATTTAAACTGAAAGAAAAAGGTTTTCCAATGAGAGCTCTGCCAGCAGAGTAGGACAGCAGGACCAGATTTATATCTTTACCTTGTTTATTATCTGCAGGCTTTACACTCTCCTCTGATTAGGCTCTCTCCTGTGAGACTCCCTGAATGCTTGGAACAGAAAATGTCACTTGTCCTGGGGCTGCTGACAGGACTGGGCTGCCTCTTGGACAGTGGCTTTCTGCGTTTATTGTGTTATCTGGGTTTCTGTGTTTCTTGTCTCTACATAAACCAGCCGTGCATCTCTGTCCATGCCTGCACTGCTGGGTTAGTGCCAGCCATATGTATTTAATTAATTGAGCTGGCTTCCATGGTTTAATTACTTCGTGGATTTCCTTCCAGATTCTGTTTTCCTCTGTTCTTGCCTGAAGACTTAGTTTACTTGAGTTCTCAGTCTCTGTGTGTGCTTTCTTCACTGATGAAAAAAGAGCCTGTAATGATTCTGAGTGTATATACATTTATATGCTTGTTCTCTTTGTATGTTCATGCTTTCCTACAGCTACTCCCACATGCACACACATATATATAGATGTATATACACACAGATAGCTGTGTGCAGTCAAAATGAGATTTATCTCACTTGCTAAAGCCACCAGCAGGCATTATAGTGCTGCAACCTTGATACACTGGTCACATTGACAGTGACAGTAAATGTGACTGACTCCAGCCAAGCCTGACTGTTCAGGACCAATGCCCCAGGAGCTGGATATGACAGAGCCTCTCTCTCCTCAGCTCCCAGCTCTCCCTCTGCTCTCATGCTGCCATCCTTGCACATCAACTTGAGTAGCTACAAGCTGGCTGCAGCCTAACCCCAGCTCAAATCATGCCCAGGATGCAGCAACAGCATTTGTTACTGCTTGATTTTAAAGAATAGCTGCAAGAGGGGGAGACGGCATCAGCATCCATCCTTTGTGATTCAGCTGGTGCAGTGGCACGGGAAGCAGCAGAGCTCCTTCACAGCTCCTCCTCCTCCCCCAGCTTCAACCCAAACTTCTGAAGCCAGGCTCTCTGGAAGCTGGGAGGTGCTCATCACATCAATGCTTTGCTGCCGTGGACCAAAGCAAATGAACATTCGTAGACATGAAGAGAAAGTCATGGACACAAAGGGCAAAAGAGGTTCCCAGGGCAGATTTTTGAGGAGGCACAGGTGGGTGGCTTAGCACTCAGTGCATCCTTCAGGGAAAAGGGCCCTTGGGGCTGGACACACTGTTTACATACGTCACACAACGAGCTGTCAGCTGAAACCCAGAAACCAGCCTGGGACTTGAGGCAGGACCTGAAGCCTCTCTTGACAGCTCAGCTTCATCTCCACTGCATCACCACTGACACCTCTCCCCACTTCATGCAATAACGTCCCATTGCCAGGATATCTGTCATTTTTATCAGTTCCTGCAGCTCAGCTGCTCAAAACTTCCTGCTAGTGTCATTTAGCCTCTCTCATCTCATAGATAGCTCCTAGCTGCTAATATATACTAACAATTTTCACAGTCGCCTGCTTTCCATCTGTTACAGCTTCACTGCTGCTTTTTTTCTAACTTCCTCTATGATCTCAGCTTGCCTTTGTTGAAGTTACACACTTTTTCATCCTTACCGTGAATTTCTGGTTTTTTGGACATCAAATAAAATGTCTCTAAACAGGTTTTAGCTCTCAATCATATTTCCTTCGATTTCAGTTCCTTCTTGCAGATGATTCAATTCATAACAGCTTTCAGGCTGGTGAAACTGGTGTTTCAGAGGTGCAGATATGGCTGGTGAGATTTTTTTTCATGGTACAAAATGGAGGTAATGCAGTCATGCTGTCTTGAACCCAAGTGTTTTTAACTTCCAACCCATGTGGTCAATCCTTTAGCTCCCAGTGTAACACTCCCAGAACACTCGGAGCAACACCTTTAGAGTTACAAAATGTCATTTATAATTTCAAACCGTTCTGACATTTCAGTATTATGATGTGAGTCCTCCAGCAGCTGTCTCCCACTTGGCAGCCTGGCTGAGAGCTCCCTGGCACAGACAGGTGAGGGAGGAGCTGATGTTCTCAGTCTCTTGTGTGATCTGCCTGTCCTTAGCAGGCACCAGGTACCCCCTGATCTTGTCTGTTGTTCCTTAGGCCCATAAGCCCTGTGCCTCAGTGTTGTCTGACCCACATCTGGCCAATACAACCTTTGCTCAGTTATGTGCTGCTGTTTGTTTTTGTCCAGCTGATGCTCCCCAGGTCATCAGAACCACATTGTGTGATTGAGTCCCATGAAACTCTTGGGTTTCAGCAGCAGAAAGGTCAAATGTATATCCATAAATAACCAGCTCCAGTTCTCTGTGTTTAATCACCAGACATGTAGCACCTGTGACTCACAATAAAAACAATTCTCTTCCATTCCCTTGGTTTCTTGACCTCAAACAGAGTGAATTCAAACTTTAAATTCATCCCGTGTCTAAGGTCTGCATGTCCTCAGGGGCAGAAGGTGTTCCAGACTTGCCTGAGGACATTTGCATTCAAGATTGTGGCTCTCAGGGAACATCTCAAGAGGAGCATCCCCAGGTGGCCCAGTCTTCAGGGCCCGTGCACCTGATGTGCTTCTGCCTGAGTGAGGAGCTGCAGACCCTGGGGGCTTCTTTCTTTGCTAAGTAGGAGGGCAAGTGATGCTGGGCAGCACCAGAAGAGACAATGCCAGTGTTATGATCAATGGCAGGTCGCCTAACGCCTGGGATTAGACCACAGGTACAGATCTAGCAATAGGCAGAAGAGAAGCGCTGAGGACATTGCAGCACTCAGTGGAAATCCTGCATCTTTTTTATTAGGATGATAAAAGAAATGAGGTGTTAAGTGAGACGGATGTGTGCTGAAGGGACCAAAAAACCCATCAGCTACTTTATCAGCAGTAATGGTTCTGAGTGAGGGGTTTGGGTGCTTAGACAAAAAGGGTCACTAAGAGATCACGTCTATAATGGCTCTGAGGAGCCTTCAGAGATAAATGGTAGATTTCATACCGATTGCTGATTTCCTAAGACAGATTTCATTCTTAGGCAGTGAAAACAAAATTTTCATAGTCAGAGAATTTTTTACTGAAGTGCAAATTGAAACAGCTAAACGGTGTTTATGCATGTGTATGCATATAAATATGTATCAACTTCCCTTCCTCACTTGACATGATTGCAAAAGAAATTCCCATTCTGACTTTTCACACCCACATGAGTACAGGAAGAAGGAATTTAAAGGTTGCTTAAATTTATGTATCCACTGTGAAATTCCTGAGTACTGAAAAGTACATTTTGTTGAAGAGATATGAGTGCTATGTAATTTACTGTTTGAGGGCTTCCAACTGAAATGTTACTGTACATCGTATAACACTTTTCATTGAGTGGGAGTTCACCTTGCTTATCTCTGGCCAGAAGTTTGCAGTGTTAGTCTCTGTGCATCAGCTGCCCTCTGCAATGGAATCAGGAGCATTTAACTGGTGTTACATAAAAGTCAATTAGTGCTCAGCAATCCCTAAAACAGCATGAAGGACCTTCTTGCCTTGGACAGACAAGAACGTGATTGTTTGCTATTAACATTAATAGTAGTGCTGTGGGCAACAGATCTTCAGGGATCTGAGAAATGTGATATGCAAAATGTGGAGGTATAAATCCAATGCATAAAAGAAAGGATCAGAAAATCCACAGCTGTGATAAACCTTTGTCATCAGCACCAAGAGCCTCTTCTCGGAGAGAGTGGTGGCTCAGGAGGAGCAACCACATCCCACTGCCTGCCAAATCAAATCCCTGACTGTTTTTTCCCAGAAGTCGGTCCCTCTCTGATGAAAGTGCTGCACTGACCTGCAGGGGATATCCCTGTTCCGTGGACAGCCATGCTCCCTGCTGAGCTCCCCAGAGCCGGTCCTGCTTCCTCCTCAGCCTCTGCCCATGTTGCTCTTGGACATGGCACAGATCGATGAAGCCTCAGGAGCTAAAGTAGGACTTCTACAGAGCAGCCTTGAGCCTTTCACAGAAATAGGCTTGGAAAACTCAATTAGCCATGTCCTGGTTTCTCTGGGCTCCTGCCTGGGCCAGCCTCGACTGCGGGAATGCTGGGGCTAATGGAAGAAATATTGAAAAGGCTCAGGATGAACCTGAATTCAAGGCCAGGAATACTCACAGAGGATTTCCACATTGTGCAGATTACAAATGTCAAATTGAATTTGATTTCCTTGCTGGTTGGCACAAGTGGCTTATCATCGTGAATGTGTAACTGTAAATAAATAAATACATTTTCCTTATGCTTTGTGGATAAATGTCAGAAATTTGACTTTTCTGTCTTGGAGAGCAAGCCCCACAGATGATTATACAGCAAGAAAACATGTCAAAGAAAATGTGTCATAGCTCCAGCCCTCACTGAATTAACAGGTGGCTCAAAAGGCTGCAGTCACTATTTGAATTGCTTTCAGGCTACCAGCTTTTTAAAGAAAACTTTATGACAGCAAAACAACAGATTTCATTTGCCACAAGTCTGGTAAACAGAATGAAAGGATTAAGAAGAAAGAGAAAATATCGAGGATGAGACTGCAGCAGCTCTGGCTCTCCTGAATTCACCACTGCCAGTTACGTCAGGTCAGCTCTTCCTCCTTTAAATTAAAACTGTTTTGTTTTAGAATAATTTAATTTCCCAGAATATATGCACTGGAAAATCCAAGATGGATTTTTTCAAAAGGATAAGGGTCAGAGACTCAGAGCAACTACAGAGTAATATAGGAGTCGTATTTAGACACCCTAGAACCCACCAAGCCTCCAGGCCCAGGGCTGCTCACTGACCAGCTCTAAGTCTGTAGAGCACAGACAGTGTCCAGCTCTGGCACCTTATGGAGTTTATTTCAACCCTAAGCCCAAATATTGTCGTTAGTGGGACTGCCCATATTTAGATAAAGTGATACCTATTTCCCGATGCCTACACAAACACTTGTGTGTAAACAGTGTCAGACAGAGCTTCCTACCTTTTCTGGCCCTGTGGGAATTGTGTCCTGACCAGCCAGGAACAGATGTCCTGGTGACTCAGTGTGGGTCAGCCCCATCTGTGCTGTTCCCTTCCTCCTCTGATCCTGAAAAAAGATTGACCTTCATGAGCAGGAGGGAATACTTTCATTTAGAAAATGTGCAGTGCTGTAATAAACTTAATCTTTATTAGCTGGTGCACATAGAGCAAAGTTTGCAGTAATTGTACCTTGACTCAATAGATTAAAAAAGGATAAAATCACTTTACATTTGCCCTTGATATAGAGCATAAAAAAATAGAAAGAATCTACATATAAAGAATTTAGTACTGCTTATGAAAGCTAAAAGCTGAGTTCAGAGAAAGTTGTGCCAAGATCAGGAACACCCAGATGTGCCCCGAGATGTTCTTAGATCTGTAGCTGACACCTAAAAGGACTTAAATGTATAAACTCAACAGCCATCACAAGGGTAGCTCAAAACCACCAGTTTTGATGAACCACCTCAAACTGGCCAGTGTGGCAAGCCCCAGGGCTCTGCTGGGATAGAGGCCCGGGAAAGAGGAGTGTGAGAGCCTTGTCCCAGCACCAGTCCCACTGGCAGCCCACACCCCTCTGAGCAGTGGCAGGGCAGTCGGCTCTTGGTTCTGTCACAGATGGGGAGATTTAGTTCAAAGAATTGTTCCTGATTTCTGTGAGTAATATGTTTTCTCCAGGCTTCATCTTGCAACAACTACCCCATAAATCATGTTCAAGAGAAAATGTTTAGAAAAGCAATCAAAAGCTGTACAACTTAAGGCTTTTGCTAACCATTGCCGAAGCTCTGTAGATGTGCAGCACATACACAAATGCTGTATCTTTAACTTATTTAATTATCCAGGAGTGGTCACCAGTTTTGGCAAACATTGCAACAAAGCAAGGTGAACTAGCTGACTTTTTTGACTGTGTTTGCATCGGATCACATCCTGCTGCAACTGCTCACGTATCTGTCATTAAATGCGTGATGAATTCACAGCAGTAAAATACAGAGAAGGGGTCAAGAAATTCACGTTGTGGAGAAACTGAATGGCTTGAGGGCCAGTAACTCAGAAAAAGATCCATTTTGCCTGCTCAAAAAACCCACAAACTAACAAGTGGAAAAAACCCCACTCACTAACAAAAATCTAAACCAAATCCTCTCACTTCAGCTTCTTTCTGTGGCTCAAATGATGAGGAACAACAACATCACACATCTTCTGGTCTATACCTCCCTGGCTGTTCTAATTAATAGTGGCCTGAGGCAGTATTTATTTCTTAGCTCATGAGATAATAGGTTATTGATTGATCTGGGAGCTAATAGCCAAGGTTATGTCCCACATAAGAAGTGATTGTGTGGATTGAAGTTCATCATTGATCCTGTTTCCACACACTCAGGGGGATCATACATTTAACTGTCACATAAATAAGAACAAAAGACCCTTAATGACATTTACTGACTTCCAGAGATGTGATTCCTCACTTGCATCCACCACCAGTTACTGTGGTCAGCCCACAGCTTGCCACTGACTTAGGGCTGGTGTTTTCAGTTCAGTGGCTCTTCCCTGCCACGAGCAGGGAAATAGGAAGGGCTGACACACTGGAGTCTTCTGCTCCTGCAAGGATGGTCTGGATTTCACTGCCTGTTCTTCCTGTGGCATTGCCATCTCATCACAACAACCCTGAGAGGAATGAAATAGCCAAAGAAGTATTTTAAAGGACTATAAAAGGTTTGGGAGAGATTAAAGTCAGAAATGAATGGAGTCAGAAATGCAGCGTGGAATTGAACGCAAATATTGAACAGCAGGCACATGATTGGAACTGCAGAACTGGGCACAACTTAGAGCTTCCATTCTAGTGGAAGCTTCAGGATCATAAAATCTGGTCTCATTGCAGAATATTTGGTGGAAAACATTTGTTTCAGTTATATCACTTTGGCTGTTCCAAGTCTTAACATCCAGAACCGAAAACCTTATTAAAACATGTATTTCTGAAATGTGTTTCACAAACATGGGGGTTTCAATGATTTGATATAGTTCTGCAAGATGGTTTGAGTTCCTCTGAATTGGGATGTTCAGAATGAGAAACAGTCTGGCAAAATAAAAATATAACGAACACCTAAACCAAACCAACCAAAAAAAACCCCCAAAGCCCCAAACAAAACCAAACCCAAAAGGAAAAACCAAAATAAAAGGAAATAGAATAAATTGAAATATCTGCTTTGTTTAGATGGAACCAAAATTAAAATGACCATTTTATATCAAAATATTTTTAACTGTTCTAATTGCTGACAGAACCAGTTCCTCTACTACTCATTCCTCTACCCATTCATACCTGTATAATTAATTACTTTAGTTTACTCTCTATTAGGAGTCATTTGGAGATTGCTACTGAAAACCAAATGCAGAAAAGTACCAAACTATCTCTTGCAGCCTTATGTTAGTGCTACTGAGAAGTGCCATTTTTTTTTTCCTGGCCTCTGATTTTCCCAGCCATGAAGGTCCCTTTCACACAATTCTGCCTGGCCCTGCCCATCCCCATCTTCTGTGTGCACCCACAGCCTTTTTGAGACTGTCTGCTTACTTATTGTTTTTAATTTGCCACAGCAGCTTGGGAATTGAGTTCACCTCCCAGTTTCCCCAAGCCTCTGACCTTTTGTAAGATGTCACTGAACCTCTGTTTTTCGGGTGCTTGCCCAGCTCAGTCAGGATTTCCCAGTTTGCTTCTTCACCTCCATTTAATTTTCAGGGAAGACACTGCTTATAAAGGCACATGATGGGAACCTAAAAAGCTATTAATTTATTTGACATAAAAGCATTTTGGAACCGTGCTGCTCAGTGGCACATGAACCTTGTTTTTATTAAGCCATGTAATGGGGAAAAAACTAATAAAAAATCCAAGGAAAAGCATTAAAAAGCTGTTTTGCCTTAAGGTACAGAAGCTCCTGAAAAGCATGGTATTTTCTCTTCTTTCAACTATTACGGAGAAATAGCATTTTTATTCTCTCATTTATGTCCGTTAGGATAGCTAATGATATATATTATTACAAGACCCAGAGCCAGCCTCATCTCACGTTAGCATTACATTCTCTTCTTTGCATCTAGCACAGCTTTTCCAACTATTATGTGCCATCCAAACAATTTCAGATACAGCTTCAATTACAGAAAATAATAGGATTCTTGAGAAGGAGTAAATGCATCAAATATTTTAGCAGCCTGTCCTGCTTGGCAATAGCTGAAGGACCTGTTTGAATTTCCAGGGAAGGAGCTGGAGGTGCACATTTGCCTTCCATCAAGCAGCCTTAAAGCTTCTGTGCAATGCTAAGAGGATAAATATTATCTAAAAGCATGGGAGAGAGTATGCCTTGCTGCTTAATCGTGCACTTTCACCATAAGTGCCCATTAAGGGACAATGTCTGCTTTTATTTCCTCTGAACTCAGTACAAATCCAACAGTAGCTGCAACATCTACAAGCCCAGCTATGGAATTTTTGGTATGTGATATTGTATTTTTTGGCTCAGGTTTGAGCAGGCCATACTAGTTAATGAAGGATTTCCAAATGGATGTCCATGATTTCAACAAAGCCAGTGCTTTGGGGAGAAATAATCTGCTGTGTGGAAAAAAATTAGATAGATTTTGTCTGAGTAATTAATTGAAATGAAATGCAGTGGGTATTTGTTACTTGCTGTGCTGTAGCTTGACATTGATTCTCTCTGCAGAACCCTAAACCTACCATTTTTAACACTGAGGATCTTCTTAAGAGCCTCCTTTTGGGTTTCTAATAATAAATTAAAAATTCCGTTTTTGCTTTGGGATCTGGATTTAGATGAAGCGACGTCATAAAAGACAAGTGCTCTGAAACAGACGAGCTTAATTTAATTTAAGGTTAAAAAAAATCCTGCACTGAATTTCATGATTGGGTGCAAAGACGTGTCAGCACAAAATCACTGGGATCTATTCAGGGACACATGCAAAATGTAAGACTATTTCCATGAGTGCTTACGTTGCTAATAGACCTCTTAAAAATAGTATAATGGAGATTGAGGTTTGTGTCTGAACACATTGTGCTATTTATCACTGGCAGCTGCACCTGCTTTTTACATTAATCTTCTTGGAGAACACGCACCAAAGAGCTGAAGGCTTGGAGCTGAGGCTGACGCTGCTCCCAGGGGCTGCAGGACATCCGGTGAGTCCCTCGCAGAGCTGGGTCCCTGTGTGGCTCAGGGACACAGCGTGAGGCATCCCGGCTCACACCACAGGCCTCTGCTGCTGTGGCCTTTGGAGGAGGGGGTTCACCCCTCTTTCTTTCCCAAGGGTTGCACCCCATACATGAGAGCAAAGCAATCACAGGGGTGCTGGCAGTGAAACTCCTGGGAGGTGCCACTTCCCCTCATCTTTGTTTTGCGTGGCTATGAAAGAAGAATGGTACTGACATCTGTTAAAACAAATAAATAAAACCCAAAGAATCATTACCTTAATTTGAACTTCCTACTTATTTTAAATTATCGCGACTTCAGCAAGTTTCTGTGCAACCACGGTGACTTTTGGCCAGCTCCTCCTGGCTTCATCCCTGGGTTTATTTGGGGTGTACGAACACCAGGAACGAGGTTGGTGAGTGATGTGCCAAATCCCTCCTTAAATCCAGCCTTATCCTCCCAGTTGGAATGAGTGCAGTAGGGTACCTGAATGCTCCAGAAAGGGCCAAGCCTTGTCAAGATAAGGAATTTTTTTAAGAAAAGCAAAGAGAAATTGCCTAAATACAAAAAGCATCAGTCCTCACAGAGCACAAGAACAGCCAGGCTGAGTGATGCAATTTGGCACCAAACAGCAACATCAGCAGGTATTATCCTCATTTCAATTTCATGTTCTTCTAAATGAAAGGCTCATTTCTGGATGTTTTAAGTTGTTGGAAAAAAAAAAAATCTATGTTTATAGAGGTAAAATGTGCCATGTAGAGGTAAAATATATCAGATAATAAAACAGCAAAAAGACCAGACTCTGCTATAAAGGAAAACAATTTTTTTATTTTTCAGTAAGCAACGTTTCTCTAAATAATGTATTAGCTGCTTTTCATTTTTCAAATTAGAGTCTATTATTTTCAACTTGCTATCACTCAGTACAGCTTGGATATTTTTAAATACTTTATAATCATGAACCTAAAAGACGTTGGCATGGTAAGAAGCTTAACAGCAATAAAAAGAATGTAAGTGGAAAGGTAGAACAGATGAGAAGCAGCAGCAATGCTTTTTATGATAGTAATCTAATTTTAAAATAGCTTCTCATTTCTATGCAAAAAGGTATTTGTGGAGTTGCTTCCCACACACCTGCAGGGCCATGGAGCAGGATGAGCTCTGGGTGAAGGACAGGGGAGCCCTCAGCTCCTGCAGCAGCCTGGGGGCCCCTGGGCTTCTTATCTGAAATGTGCTGAGGAGCTATCGCTGATAAAACGGTGCTTTCATAGGGAGAGGAGCGATGATTATTCTGCCAAAATTCGGGAGAAAAAGGTTGTTTAGACGTAAATTAACAAATGGAGAATGGAGAAGGATGCAAGAGCCTGGGCTGCTGTACCAACCCCGCCCTATGGCCCCAGCACCTCGCTGGCTTTGCTGCCCCTTGTCAGGTTTTCCTTCCTGTCCCCTTCCGAACCATCCTGCTCTGTATTTGAACACCTGGCACGAGAGAGCCCTGGCCTCAGCTGGAGAGTCCTCACAGCCAAAACAAATCAATGTGCATCCTTAGAGTCATTCTGCTTTGTTCTTATAACAGTTACCCTTCATCTGCCATATTACAAGAACTTTCATTGCATTATACTTTTTTTATTTAATGATAGCACAAAATTTATTTACCTCACGTGAACTTATTATTTTCTATCAAACATTTGTCAATAATATGATTAAAGAATCCTCTTCTTAGATGAAAACCATAATGTCCTATACCTTTATTGTAACATTACTGCAGCAAGTGCTGAATGAATACATTGCAATGAAGCAGAGAGTAAAAATCGTCAAGTGCATTGGCATAAACCCTAACAGTAAGAATTCAAAAAACAAAAAAGGGAAAAAAATTCTTTAATAGTTTGGAATCAATCTTACAAAACAGGCAAAAATCCTTGAGATATGACTTTAGAAAGGGAGAACGATAATAAAACACATAGCTCATTTTGTTAAGGATTAGGGAATTTTGCAATCCGAGAGACACTCAAGTAACTCTGATGACAAGCAGACAATAATTTTTTTGGTGAGGTGACCTCTCTGTCAAATTGAGGGCAGTTTCCCATACTATAATATGATTCTTTTCTCCAGAAAGACTGAAATCCTCCGGAGCAGTGCTTGTGTTCTGCTGTGCAGAATAGATCATTTTGACCACAGTAACCTTTTCATAAATGAAAGCACTCCATTCACAAAGGAATGCTTATGAGTGATGTGCTTCCTTCTACCATTTGTTACTAAAGGCTACACTGTAGTAAATTCCTCTCCAAGTGCATTTCAAACCTAGCAGGTAAAACATTCTGCTTTATTTTATTACATGATCTACTGCTTGTATCAAAATTGAATGTATATGTACATTTTTAATTATCATTAATATTGCATGCTCACTTTGACATTGCATTGGCACACAGCTTATTGGGTTTTACACGTCTGCTTTTTTTTGCAGTCTTTCTCTGAAATATCACAAATCCTGAAGTTTGATGCCATCTTTGCTCACTACCTTGATGGGCGATGGTATTCAATTGCAAAGTTCCTTCTGAGCCTCCCAGATGTCTGCAATCCTTTGTGCCTGTAGAGCGATGTCAGTGTGATCCACGGGCTTTTGCTGACTTAGTTTGATGATTTTTTTTTTCCTAAGTCACTAAAAAAATCTCCTGCACTGGGGTCCCTGGCTTCAGGTCAAGAACAGCTGCAGAAGTGCTGCCAGGAGTTACAAAGTCTGCCACCTGCAGACCCCTCTGGTATCCTGTTTCCCTCAGCTGACCATCCCTCTTTCCATGCACTGGGCTTATTCATGATGGGCTCAGAACTCTTGTATGCCCACAGTGTCACCTGCAGCTCATCTGGGCAGCAGGAGTTAGCAGCAGCCCCCTACCAGGCCATCAGTCAGATCAGAGAGCTCCTACAGTGGGAAGAATGGCAGGAGATCTCATTTTCCCAGGTTTATTTGTCAGTACCTATGAAAGTCCTTCTTTGGAGAATGTTCATGACAAAAAAAAACACCCAAAAAAGCGCCTTATCTTAGGTAAAGAAAACAAAACCTTATTTTGGTAGTGACTGCAGTAAAATCTAGGAGTGACAATACAAATATTTGATGTGCTCCTGCCCCTGCCAGGCAGAGCTGTTGCAGCTGGGCTGGGCTGGCCGGGCGCTGCTGGATGGTCCAGATCCTCCTGGATGGTCCAGGCTTGGAAGGAACCAGCAGCCTGGTGCCACCCCACTGCAGAGAGATTTGCCCATCTAAATTATCCACTCCCCAGGCTGTGTTGAGAGCAAAATTGGAGTCACCATCTCCATTCAAGTACTGTACTTGCTTAAAGGCACAACACAATTAATCCACTGTCACATGCAATTAGTTACCACCATGTTGGCACATCTTGTAAAGCTTTCTTTTCTTTAGCTTATGTGCAGCTAATTGGACCCTGATTCTGGAGAGCTGCACCACAGGCGTTTCTGCTGCAAGGAGCTGGTCTCTTCTGCCTCCACTGCAGGACGGAAGGGCATTTGCAACAGAAACTTGGAGGACAGTTGTGACATCTCAAATTAAGGATGGATTATGTGATCAGGACTGAAAAAAAAAATTATCAGGGTCCAATTTCTTGGGAGTTTCTTAGTGACTTTGAGGCACTTTTTCTCTCTTATCTGCAGTGAGGTCCCACTCTCCCGTTGGCCTCACAGAACCAAAAGGAAAGTGCATAGATTACTTACAGCATTAGACCAACTTTTTTCCTAGGAATCAATTAATGCACATGCCAAGGAGTTCAGGTGTTGTCTCAGCTATTGCAAATGTTCATCACATGTGAGCACTCATAAACTTCTCTCAGGATTGCCCGAGCTGCAAAATCCCCACGGCATTGCCTCACGGTGCAATTCATAGGAATAAATTGCCTCCAAGACAAGGTAATACAGACCTTATTTGACCTCAGCATATTAAGATAATGTTGAGATGCTATTACCATAATAACACTATGGTCACGTTGTTATCACCATGTAGCAGCAGACGATTACCACCTGTTGTAACCTGCCAGGTTAACCTTACAGTGCTCATTAAAATAACTGTGAAACACTCATTTCTCTACTCAGGCTTCACCTGAGTACAGAGCAGGTGCACACAGGCATTTCTCTACATCAGCAGCAGAAATTGTGAATTCAGCTTTGTGTACAAGAGGAAAGAGCAGCAACTGCAAGCTAATGGGGTGGTGCAGGGCTGCCAGGGGGATCAGACACACGTCATAAAGCAGTGAATCTATCAGTAAAGCTGGGCTCAGTAATGTGGCCAAAGCAGAGAGAGTTTTAGAAATGAAGGAGAGAGATGACTGCCGGGCTGTGGGAGAGGTCCTTGCAGATGTGCTCACTATGGAGGTGCAGCTGTGAATTCTAACACAAATGTGGGGTATGATTTAACAAATGCATGGTACTATGAGACATGAAGCACAGTGGTGGAAGCCAAATGGGAAGAAAACAGCCAGCATCTCCCCACAGAGTGGCTTAGATTATCTACAAAACTTTTAGAGCACTCTGGCTTGCATCACAGTAAATAGTTAGCTTTCCAGTTCAGTATAAAACTGTGGAGTTTTGCTGGGGTTTTTTTTGTTTTGTTTTGGGGGGGATGTGGTTGTTTTGTTGTTGGGGGTTTTTTGTTTGTTTGGGGGTTTTGTTTGGTTTTTTGTTTTGGTTTTTGATTTTTGTGGGGTTTATGATTAAACACTGATTTAATCTTCAAAAGGTATCTGGGTTGCTTTTCAGGTGCAGTCTCACCCCAGCAGAGCTGGGTCACGTTTCTGTATCTCATTCTCCCTGAGCTGCACAGCACAGAAGGGAAATCCACTCAGCAATCAGCTGCCTTGCATTGGAAAATACAGACTGGTTTAATTCTTTCCTCAAATATACTGCCCCCATTTCTTGTGAGACGACTCTAACCTGTGTTCTTTGTCTTCTGCACCACGGGCAATAGAAAGATTTGCCAGGATCTAATGGCAAAATAGGGGTTTCTGTTTCTCATCATTTTCAGCTCTGCCATACAATTCCTGCTGCAAGTGGCCACTTTGAAGCTGTCCTGGAAGCAGTTTGTCACAGGCTGGCAGGGGTGCGGTGTGCAGGTGGGTGCTACAGGCAGAGCCCAGGTGCTTCAGCTGCTGGCAGGGAGTCAATACAACATGACAGAGGGGACAGAAAACTGATTAGAAACACTGTTACTGGATAAAAGCCTTTTTTTCCCAGAATGAACAACCCTTTTTTTTGACTTGCAGAGGGCTCTGTCAGTGCTGTGAGGGTGCAGATGTCTCAGTGTCTCCTGAAACACCCCACAGTCCATCTTTTGTCTTTCAACACTTCATTGCAAGTGAAGATTGACAGGGCCTTGCTGGTGCCTCTCTGCAGCACCTCTCTGCCTAAATGCAGAAGTGGTTTTTTTATGCTGGATAAAACCTGCTGAGTCTTCCTGAGGAATCCCAGGTCAGGGAACATGACCTAAATAAATGTAAAAAAAAAACCGTATTCTGGCAGAAGACTCTGCACATTGTGCAGATTACAAATTGCACCCAATTTTCTGGTTTAGCTGCCTGATTTTTAGTGCTGGAGCTGTTGATTGCTTCAACTGTCGCAATTCAGAGAAACATTTTTCATGCAAAAAGAAAAGTAGCAGTTGCAAGCATTTAAAGAATGCTGAAATGCAATGGTTTTCATGGTTGTTTTTTAATCCGTGCTCCATTGTTCAGTTTCCTATTACTGACCAATATCAGTGACATGAGCTCTGATCTCACATGGGCTTATGTGTGGAAGTTTTGGTGCAGCTTCAATTCCGAGCTGAGCAAATGAAATAAACTCAGAGGTGGTTATGACACAAATCTCTGAGAGCAGTGCCTGTTTGCCCAAGATACCTACGGGATCGTGACCCACTTGGATTTCCTCTCTTTCCCTGTTACTGCTTGAAATTTCTGTAGGATTTCAGTACTGGCATTTTCTGCAGTGTTTCCTCCAGAACCTGCTGTTCCTTGAAGGGCCAGGGAGGTGTTTGGAGGGTCAAAGCACGGGCATGGATTTATTGAGCTTTGGCCCCGATGTGCTCAGAGCAGCGCTGCCTCGGACCCTTCCACAATACTAATTTTAACAAAAGTTAAACACCTGGAAAACTAGGAAAGAAAGAATTGACTCATTTCAAAATTAACCCTCTAAATGCTGGAAGCCATAACTCCAGGATCCCACAGTCCAATTTTTCTTCCTCTCCCAGTGACGCCTGGCACATGGAGCAGCACAGGGCACACACAAGCTCAGGAGACACTGCCCAGCTCTGTTAAACACCACGGGAGACCTGTCAAAGGTCCCTGCACTCCATGGCACCTCTAGCAAGGGCTTATCCTCTCCCCGACCCTCAATATTGCAGCCCCAAAGCCGAGAGATGGGAACCTGCTGGCTCATATGATCCTGGAAGACCTTGTGTGTTTAACTTATTTCCAGCTCCTCCAGCTTTTTCCATCACTTTGCAAGTCCTGATTGCAGGGTGGGGGCTGTAGCCCAAACAGGCTTATTCACAGGACATGGTATCTCATGATGCTGTGAATAAACAAATGTGTGAGACTTTTCAGCACTTAATGGTGTCAGCCATGGAGCAGAAAGCTGTTCTCAGCCCTACCCGTATGGGAGCTGGCACGCTGCAGTTTTCTCAATATGGGGAAAATGAAGCCCTGTATTTAACATCTAATGAAGGTCTGGAGAAAAATCCCAACAGCTCAAGCAACCAGGTAATGAAGGCACAACAGAGAGCCCTAATGCACCTGCGGAGGAGGGAGGACAATTTTCATTTGTGTTAATAGAGTTTAACATTTTTATTTACCACTGCACAAGGAAGCTCACCCATTTAGGACAAACCCTTGTTTAACGGATGTTTGGCTGTCAGGTTTCAGACCTAAATATGCCTATTCAGGCTCCTCTTAATTTAAACAAACTCCTGGGAGCCTGATCCTAACCTGAATGCACCACACAAAGGAGGAGAAAGGCAGTCAAGGCTGACTTTCACAGATACGATGAGGGAGAGGAGTCCAGCTCAATGATCTGATGATTTCTATCAGCACAGTGGTAACCAGACGGTTACTGTCTGTCCTGTCTATCTCTTGGCTAAAGCACTGGCTGGCTCAAAAATTTGGAGATATTTTGGCTCAAAAATTTAAAGCTATTTCCCTGAAATCCAGCAGGTCTGATCAAAGGGATTGAGTAAGGAAAAAATTAAGCCCTGCTTTATCTGCTTTTCTTTTTATACCTAACATTAAACCCCTGCCTTTTTTACAATAAAGTTTAAAACCTGAATATCTAGTCATACTTATTCTTTTTCTAGCTCCCACCTGTCTGTCACTGGAGCACCTTACATTCCCACTCAGACATGGAGACAGATCATACAAGACTCTGAGACAGCAAGAAATTAAGCCCAGGCACCCAGACAACCTCCATCCAAGACATACCTGTGGTGCTCCCCCTCTTTCTAGAGAGCAGGAGGCTGTCGGGACACTTTTCCCTTCCTCTCCAGCTTTAGGAACATCAAGTACAAGCACGATGAATTTTGGCTTCTCAACAAGAGTGAAAAAAACCTCTATAGAAATATATTTTAAATGCCTGACATGTAGCTTCAATTAAGTTTATCAGCATTAATAACATACATTTCTCACTCAGTGGGTAAGGATATTTTTAATCTTTTATGCCGTCATCCAATAAGCCTGAAAACTGATAAAAAATACATTCATGTGCAAATCAGTCCTTTTTCATTTCCTTTTCCTTTTTTTTTTTCATCCTACTTCAATATTTTAAAATCCAGCCTCCTTGTGAGCCCTGTAAATATTTCCTATTGGCATGGCTAACACCAAATGTTCAGAAGTGAACTGTCAGCCACTGCAGAGAAGGTGGGCATCAATGAGCTGTGCTAAGATTCAGAGGGCTGATAATGACACACGGAGCTTTCACGCCCTGATCACCAGTTGGGCTCTGCAACACCCAAAACTGACCTGGAGTTATAATCATGTGACAATTACCTGGCTGTCTGTATATGATTGCTGCTCTCTTCTCATCCCCTGCAGTGGACAGGTATTCTGCTTGCTGACAGTAACTATCTTTTCTCTTGCTATCAATCTCAGCCATTCAGTTAAAACTAAAGAAATTATTCTCCTCTCCCAGGCTCTCCTTTCCCAAAAGGGCTGTGTGACTCAGAAGGTAACACTTTACAGTGATAGCTATCCATCTTCCCACTCACTTTTACTGTCATCCTTTTTCCTCCACTGTAACTGTGAAGGAGAAGGAATTCCTTTAGCAGGAACCAGAAGGAAAGAAAAGTCTTTCTGGTTAGAAGCTATTTGTGTTCTCAGGTCCTTGCAAGGCTCTGGTGACCAAAACACAAACAAATGGGAGAAAATCTTCCCAAGCTCTTTACAAACATCAGCTCCTAATATCCCACAACCACTCTGTGAAGTCGTCATGGACCTTGCTTATATGGACATGCAAAAAAATGTTTTGGTCCAGATTATGTCTGTCAAGATAGTTCAGACCAGGTTTGTCATCCCTTTCTAGGATGAAAGTTTTTCATCACCCTTTGAAAAAAACCTTGTCCATCAGAATCTCTCCTTGTTTCCTTCCTCCCCCAGGGAGGGTATCTAGCTGACCCCTGGTACTTCTTTGCCCATATACTCTGAAGGTTTTTATCATATAACTCAAGCCAAGAGTTAGTCCTGAGTGATTTCCTCCATTTTGACAGTTCAAATAGAAGTTACAAAGGATACTCAGATCATTTCATTCCCACTACCTTTGCCCTTTTCCCTGGGAAACACAGCTCTTGAAGAACATGCAAACTGTTCCTTCAGATTTTCTGCTGGTAGTAAATATATTTCTCTTCTTTATTTTAGTTCCCTGATCTTTGTTCAAAGAAACCTACAAATGCAGTGAAGTGTTACCTGCCAATCAGGTCATGAAATAGCCTAGCAAATGTCTGGCAGCAAAGGAACATGAAACAAAGCAGCTACAGTGTAATTTTCTGATCAGTCTATTAGACATCGGTTCATTTGAACAGTTTGTGCCTCTGTTCTGCTGTCATCTGGCAAGAGCAGACATCTGAAAATTATATTCTTTCACCAGATATAAAGTCTATAGCTCTCATTAAAATATTCATGACAAGAAACACTCTGGTCACTTGGGGAATTGCTGTTACAGTTAAAACATAAGTCACCACCATGCCACTACTGTGGTGAGGGAGAACTTTATGGACTTGCAGTAATTTGTGTATAAATACAAATAACAGGAACATCATGATAAACTCAAAGCAGCCGAGGGCTTCTCCTGTGAAAATGGGAATTTGTGTACAGATAAGTCTGTAGAGAATTTTGTAAAGAAATTACTGAAAAGTGAAAAACCCCTCCAGTTACAAATGAACTAGCTAAGGTACCAGCTCAGGTGCTGCAGGGAACACAGCAGAGTGCAAAATCCATACAGGACTGTAACTCCCAGGCTGTCAGCCCTACCTGAGCTCTGCCTGCTGGGCCTCAGATCAAGCAGATCCGCACTTACTTTCCTCCATGAATGGCAGTCACTGCCATGCACACCCTACATATCCCAATCCCACCTGAGAAATGCTTACAGAGTGTTAATTAAAGCAGCCACAGGGTATTTCAGGTAANCTTAAAAGCTTGTCAATCAACTCAGTTTCAACCCATGACATCCATGAATGGCAATCACTGCCATGCACACCCTACGTATCCCAATCCCACCTGAGAAATGCTTACAGAGTGTTAATTAAAGCAGCCACAGGGTATTTCAGGTAAAAGAACCATCAATCTGACTATTGTACTTAAAGATCTTCTAGACTAGAGACAGCACACTCTGGAGCAGGAAAGTCCTTCAAATGTATTCAAAAGAAACAGAGAAGACACAAAAGAAAGGAAACTTTTCCATGGCAAAATCCAGCCATTTCACCTGGAACCAGCCATATGGGGAAGGCCAGGACTGATGCTTCCACAACTGCGTTTTGTAATCTCTGTATTGTCAGCTACAAGAGTGACTTGAATTAAAGCCATGAAAACATGAATGAACCCGTGCCCTGGGTTTGAACAAAAGCCCAATGAATTCTGTAAAATTGCTTCACTGACTCCTGGTGTTCAGCTCAGGCTTTTGGCAAGGCTGGTGCTAGGATACATATAAAAATTGATTCAACAACCTCATTAAAAAGGATCCAGAAACACTCAAACTCCTCTCCTCAAACAACAAAGTACCAAATGGAATAACTTTCCATTCTAGTTTTCCTTCACAGTACAAATGCCTTTATAAACAATTCATTTTACAATTTTACCTAGCATGCAGCTATCACTATCTTAAATAGTAGTTTAAAAATCCCACCATTTTTGTCTGATTTATCTACGCACCACATCGTAATGATTTATAGATCATTTCTGCTCTCAAATTAACCTTGGGAAGCATTTAGATACTCTTAGGGAAATGTTCAGTTGACTATGGAAATCTCTAATTTCTACATCAACGGAGGGCTTTGCATGCCTGGTTAAGTCTGGAATTGTCTGTTCCTGATTTGTTTCTCCAGCTGAATATTTATTTGATTCACAGCCTATTTCACAGATGCTTTTAAACCTACTGTCATCAAGGAACTGGGATGCAAAATGAGAAAGTCTTATTTTGTCTTCCTGTGTGTTACTATTAAACCACTCAGTTATTTCACCTTCCAGTTCTGCTCTGAAGAACAGAGAGGGCCTAACCTTGGAAAAGCCCATTCATTCTTTTTGAGATGGGTATTTAGTTTCTAAAGAGCAACTGCCTGCTGCAGCATTTACATGGGGGGAGACTTTGCTGCTAAAACCATTTCTTGCACTTCTTTTCATGTTGAGTGGCAAGTTCCTGACTCTGAACTCTGGTAGGTTATTGTAGCAGAAAAGTTGCCAATTTTAGTAGGAAGGCTGAGTGATAAAAATAAAAAGACCACCAGCGATGGAAAGAGAAGTGATAAGGCAGAAAATGTAAATGAAATGGAACAGAGACCTAAAAGAGAGCCGGTGCTGGATTATCAGTGGCAGAGGCAGTGTGGTCACCCTGCCTGCATGGGCTGTGTCCCAGGGAATCTGTATGCAAAGGCAGCCACAAGCAGCTGATTAATTCAGCTACTGCTATAAACTAGAAAATAAATTGTTCCATTAAAAAAAGATATTTTAGCATCAGCTATGATCAGTGAACCTCTTGCTCTAATTTTTCTCTTCTTTCCATTTGCCATGCGTCCTTCTCAAGCTCCGTCCAGGACATCTTAATTACCCGCAGTGAGCGATTGCCACGGAGCTGCAGGCGATGTGATGAATCAGTTTCAAAGTACAGTGGTTCATGTGCAGCTTCTGCTGCTGCAGATTACTGTGCTAAAGATTACAAGTCACCCAGAAAATCCCAGAAGAGAACATCATCAGGGTTTACACAGAGTATGAAAATTGTAGGTTCACATTCTAACGTGTTTCTTATTGGATTTGATTTGCCACGAGAGACCCAGCATAACTTGTGTCTCATATGTTACCTCACACCCAGCTGTGGAGAGGACTCAGGGGCTGTTTGGAGAAAGATTATAAATAAAGCTGTCAGAAGCCTGTCCCCACAGGGCCATTCCTTTGTCCATACAATGGCAATGTTAATACTCTGTTTTCAATAGCTTTTTTCCACAACCATGGTCATGATTTTGAGTTCACATGAAGTCCAGCCAGTCAGAAGTTGTAGCCAGGTCCTGTGGTGCTGTTTATCCTTGTCACTGCATCCCCAGCAGTTCAGAAGTAAAGATCCAGCTGCCAATTAAAGCAAGAGTAACCCTTCAAGGAGATTAACATGTGCCCCAAGTTATCTCCACTTGATGGCCTAATCCTGTTCCCAGAGAATTTTGTGAAAGCTGCCTGACTCCAGTGAAATCTTCTCCTGCCCAAACCTGGCAGCTGCATTAGCACATTTGAGGCCACAATCGGGGCAGGAGAAAAATCAAGGTTATTCTTATCAAGGATTTGAAGAAAGTGCCCAGGTTCTCTAAGCTACAAACTGGGATGTACCCAGGAACAGCAAATAAGGATTTGGCCCTATTTGAGTAGGTATAGATGCACTTTTGAATTTATATTTGTAGTCAAATATAATGAAAGTTGATGAAAAGAAAAACAATGTTGTGTTCAAGTTGGAATAGCTGTTATTCATTCTGTCTGGATTTGTAATCAGCTTTATCAATTTAATTTCATTTAGCGCATGGTTTGTGGCAGCACCTTTCTCAGGCTCAGAGACAGCTGAACTCAGTTAATTAAAACCCGGGATGTTCCTCGTGCTTTATTAATGAAAGTATCAATACATTATATGGAATTTAGCAAAAGCAGGAAATTGAGATTTTTGAGAACGTAGGTGTAGCTGTTAGACCACGTAAAGAGGACTACTGACAACACCAGGAGAAAAGCCAGACCAAACAAAGCCGAACTTGCCAAGAGAGATCAGTGAAGAATAAACACTGTATGCCTGATACGCTGGAAAACGAAGTTAGACAACACAGCAGGCTATCTCCAGCAGTGCTCATGTTTCCCAAAAGCTTGACAAAGAGCTGGCAGTGCTTCAGGATTCCCAGAATACGCTTCCACAAATAAGTAGGTCGTGAACATATTTAAATCAGTTTATCTACGCAAGCCCTGTCTGCGGAGCATCCCTGTTTAAGAGCAGCGGGACTCTGCTGCCTGGCTCAGATGTGTTGATGGAGGAAGAGGGGCTCCTCTGCTCCAGGAGTCAGGTCACTGCTGCTCTCTGGTGTCATTGTGCTCATCCCTTCCTCTCTAGCCACTGGTGCTCTCTGACCTTGTTTTTTTTGAGCTAATTGTTGCAAAAGAACTTGGAGAAGTCAAGTTTCACTGGTCACAGTCCCAGTCGTCTCCTACCCAACTGTTTCAAAACCAAGAGCCACAATTTAGGGGCAGGGAAAGCTCCATGATGGTTCCTGGCACACACTCAGTGTGGGTGGCACCCACCTGCATGCAAGGAGTTGACACAACTTCGATCCATCACCCTATTCCCTCCTGAAGTCCACACATCAGCCACTGAGACTTGCCCAAGTGCCTCTGAGCAGATCCTAAGGGAACCTTAAAACATCACACATCATCCCAGTCCCCTGGTTTCTCAGTGGAAGACACTCTGGGACTGCCTCTCAGTGGTCACAGGACATCCATGGCAGAAGCAATGGGGAGAGTAAATGACCAGGTATTTCACAGTTCCTGGGGTGGCAGGGTGAGCTGGGCAATGCTGTGTCAGGACTATTGGCAAACCCCATGGCCCCTGTGCCACACTAAGCTCTGTGAGCTTGGCAGCTCTGGTTTCCTGCTCTGTGTGTGTCTCTAATGACTCTCATCTGCTCTATCTTTCACTGCATCCTTCTCAGGAGGAAATCACACAGCCCTGAGTGACTTACTCCAGACCTTTAAGTGCAGCCATGTGGATATTGACAGGGATATTTTTAAAAGGTTGCTATTATATAACAAGGTCAGGGATTATGTCACCAGATGAAAAAGAAACCACCACAGAAATGCAAAGCCAAAGAATTCCCACAATTAAGCCAAAAATCCTCATCAATATTTGTGGATCCAAAACAAACCCTAAGGCCTATTTATATGACACATTTATTTACAGGAGAAATCTGATCTCAGGGGGATGGGGATGACATAATTGTTAGGACACTGAACTTTCCTTCTTCTCCAAGTTCACCCACTCGACCTTCCCTTGCAGCACACGTAATCAATGCATGCAAATCCCTTTTCACAGCTTTGTTCCCACTTAAATCAATGGCAAAGCTCCCACCGAATCGAATGAGGATATAATTAAGCCCTTCACATTTTTCTAAACTCCACTCAAGTAGCTCACAAACCTACAGAGTGAGTAAAAATTTGGTATGTAGATGGCACCAAGCATACAGAAGGATGTGGAAAATAAAAGGAAAGCAAGTTTCACATGAGTTTTGGCCAAGTCTAATCATCCCTCTACTAATCCTGTTCCTCCAAGAGAGCTGTAGAAAGTCCTGTTCAGCAAGTCATCGCATATTCAGACCTGTCTCTGAACAAATACCCTGCCTACATCTTCCAAATTCAGGATGACTGGTCTGCACAAGATCAGATTCTGTCCCCTTCTTCATGCTGATGTTATCTACCTCAGATTGCTGACTTGGGGATACAAATATCTGCTGAATGTGTGCTGCACAAGGTCCAGAGATGACAGATAACCCCAGGATTGCTTCTGCAGAGTCATTGTGCAAGATGGATGCCCCTAGCAGCAGGAAAAGTTAAATCCCTCAGCTGACCCTGAGGTTCCAGAAGACATCTTTAAAGGTATTTACAGTGTATTGAAGGGGAAAATAACCGGTCCTGGTTTAACATGTCTGTGTGAACAGCACAGCTGGAGGTTTTCCCTCTAGATCAAGCCCAGCAGTGTGTGTGAAGTGCAGGCAGAGGGAACCCAGCAGTGATGAGCCTTGTCAGAGTCACTAGAGTAATCATTTTTCCCCAACTCCATGGTTAAAAGTGGCATTTCAGGGGAAAAAATGGCTTGCTGTGACTTGGAAACCACTACAAAACCACTGCTTGCCAGAAGCACATGCAGGCTTGTAATCCTTTTCTAAGTATTAGTTTTGGAAAAAGGCTTTAGAGCATTTTCCAAATCTTTGCAACCCAAGCTGGAGCTCTCCAGCAGAGTGCCCCGAATGCCCTGCTACCACCCTCTGCATTTCACCTCACTGCTGCAATGCCCAGCCTTGCTCTGTAAGTGCTCCACACTGAGAGGTGCCCCACCCAAGAGGCAGTGCCACGGCTGGTGGTGGAAAGCTTCTTTCCCCCAGGCAGCCCCCACAGGTGTTGCCCAGCCTGGTACTGCAGAGATGGGATGCAACTCCTCAAAGCAAGCACAAGGCAATAAACAGGAATAGGAGTTAAAAATTCTGCCAAAATGAAGGACTAAAAATAAGATGAAAAGGAGAAGGAAGATGTTCTGCTGACAGGTTTGCCTTCAGATATGTCCCCTGAAGAACCAGCCTGCGCTGGGGGCTGTGCAATGCCCTGGGGGGGATGGCAGGAGCTGTGCAGAGCTGTGTCTCTGCTTTCCAGCCGTGTGCTGCCAGTGGTGGGGTTTCCAGCAATGAAATCCAAGGAACAGCATCTTGACACGGCAGTCAGGAAATCAGAACAAACCTTTGTGCAAGCCTGGACTCAGATTACCACTGTTTTCTTTCTAAATCTGTTTGTCTTATCTCTTAGACAGGAAACAATTTGCTGGAGAGACAATTTTGCCGTGAATATGTAAAATTCTCCATAGACCCCTGGGGGATGTCCTATATCATAATAAGCAAAAGAACTTAGATGAAAGTGTGAAAGTATCATCTCTCTAGTGATGTTGCAGGGATAAGTACATTTGTAATGCATGTGTAGGTATTTATGAGTGCATATCAGAACACAAATATACGTAGGGTAGGGCAGGTTTAGGCTGGATATTAAGAAGAAATTCTTTACTGTGGGGGTGGTGAGGCCCTGGCACAAGTTTCCCAGAGAAGCTGTGAATGCCCCATCCCTGGAAATGTCCAAGGCCAGGTTGGATGGGGCTTGGAGCAACCTGGGATAGTGGAAGGGGGTGGAATGAGCTGGTTTTTGAGGTCCCTTCCAACCCAAACCATTCCAAGGTGCTATGATTCAGATTTCAGGTCTAGATGAGCGTGTAAGTTCCCTGGCATGAAACTCCTGGCCCGTGTTCAGCAGTGTGGAGAGGCAGGGACAGTCAGGGCCTGTCCTTGCTCGGTGAGTGGCCCCTGGCAGCTCTGGTGCCACGGCAGAGCCTGTGCAGGCAATGTCCCCCTCAGGAAGGACACACCACTGGGCCAGACCTAAGCACTGGGAGAGCAGCAGCAGCACAATCCCTGCCCTCATTATACACAGATCTAGTAACCTACTTTGTCAGAAAAAGCCCTGAATGAGATGGGGTGGCTGGGGACCGGAGCAGCAGCTCTCTGTCTTGTACATCTTTGCACTGTCACTTCACCCCACTGAGATGCAGCGTAAGAAGCAAGGCAGGGAGGAATTTTTCATCTGCCTGGCACAGAGAGACCTTGCTGCTGCTAAAGCCTTTGATTTATTGCCTGCATGAACACCAGCTCCTTTTCCCATGGCAGAATGGCCTATGAGCAGAGTTCTGATGTCCTGGTGCTGTCACCCTCTGCCGTCACCCTCTGCTCCTGTGAACCCCCCCTCACAGCAGGGCAGGGGACAGGGATGCTGCTCTGAATGAGTCTGTCAATGTAATTTAAGCATTTCACAGCCTGGGCTCAGGTTTCGATGGAAATCACTGATGCTCTATTGACTTATATCAACAGAGACAGTTTGGGGCTGCTTTATTTCTGGAGAGCTGGACAAGATGATGGGAACAAAGGGAGGACCACTCAAAGGCCAGTACAGGGATTGCCAGGGAAGTGACTCTGGGAGAGCCTGAGATCCTGGCTATGTGAGCTGGTGACCCCCACGTCTCTGTTTCCAGATGAGCAGGCAGGTGTCACCTCCCTTTGCTTTAAATATCCAAAATATAGACATTTACATATAAACTGTTTGAACCTCTGCTCCCTGAAGTCAAGGAAAACAGAACTCACATTTAAGCCTTTTCTCTGGGATGAAATGACTTGCAACCTGTAAATGACTTTTAAGATAACTTCAATGTAGCCTGAATATGAAGTATTCAAACTTAATTATACGCACTGAAGAGCAAACAAAACAGTCTAAACACAAGCTTTCTCCCACAGTTTCATTTCCCAGCGTCTCACACTGAAGGGATATTGTTTTCTTTCAGGCATTAACTGTTAAGATATAAAAATTTCTGGACCAAAGCATCCATGCCAGAGAGTGGATATTATTTGTGAACAAGCTTGTTCACTTCATTGGTCAGGCCTTTCCTATTACAAAAAGACATTCTGGTAGCTGCTCCACGGCAGGTCATACAGCTCACACTGTTTTCAGTGTATGAACGCTGGTCCAGCTCCTATGGAGGTGTTTGTGCCTCCCAAACACCACACAGACAACGCTGCTGTGACAAACACAGTCACACACACACAGGCACACTTGGCAGTCCTAAGTCCACAGAGAAACCTGTCATTTCCAGTACAGCTATACCACTGATTTAGCAGAGAAAAAAGCTTTCAGAGAGCCCTACCAGGTCTGAGCAAACCCCTTGGCAGCTGTAGGTCCTTCCCCTGCCTGCAGCCGACTCGGCAAAGCTGGAGGAGCAGAGGGTTCCTTTGCCTCTGCTGGGTGCCTGGGTCAGCAATGTGAATGGTGTGTTCAAAACTCTTCTGGGATTTCCAGGGAAATTCTCCAGAGAGGAGAAAATTTCTGGCTTCTGGTGCCCTGCCATGTGCTGCTGGGAGTTATTTCCTGCAAGCACTTGGCCTATGGCCCACTTTCATTTTCCTTCTGTCAGAAGATGTCTTATTTGAGTTTGCAAACATCTTTTTCACATGCAAAACTTTGAACAAACTTATTATTTGAAAACTTTTTTCACTGAATTTTACTGCCCACATCTCCTGTGATCAGTACAGTCAGATGCCTGTTTTAAAGTAAACAAGTATTTTGGTGTAAAAAGAACTCCACAAAATTCATCCTATTAGATGCACTCCACTGAACATGGTAATCCCTTTTTGTTGTAATCAAGCACAATTTCTAGCTTTCCTAACACCACAGATCAGGTTCAGAAGCTGTTTGTCCTCATGTTTGTGACCTAGAATACAGCCTCAAAACTAGATGTTTCTACACATGTATTCTTTAATTTATGTTGATGATGCAGGAAGCCAGAAGGATCCCCTTCCGTGCCTCAAAGTCATGCACCAAGTTTGTTTTTTCCACATCCCTGCCTGCTCCAAATACAAGGAAAAGTATCAGAAATGTTTGCCAATCAGTTTTTCTTGCAGTGCCTTTTCAGAACAAGTGATCCAGGACAGTTTTTGCCCATCTGGCTCTTCACGAAAACACCCTTCCTGGATGATGGCTAATTAGGCAATATAATAGTTTATCCTCCTAATGAACTGATTTACTCAGCAAAGCAAACAGTATGCTGGTGTATTTATTCGTGGCATTTATGTAACTGTTTGCACATAGGTATTTCAGTGGCTGTGAAATAATTATGATATTGAATTAGCATAAACACTGCATTTCTCAGCTCATGAAATGTCCCCTTTTGATTTTGGGGGCAAAAAGAAGTGGGAGGATGCTTAAACATTTGAGAATGAAACACACTCATTAACTGTAGCTCAGTTTATGAACTTCAGAGGTTAAGCATTAGCTACAAAAAATCTTTTAATCAAGATGGATCAAGCTTCTCCACTTAAACACATTATCCAAATTTGCAGTCTTCTCTAGTTAATGAGTCAGTCTGAATTAGCCTTTCAAAAGAATTAAGGGAAAAGAATCAACACTTTGATGATGTTTGAAGCACAAGTTGAAGCAATTGAATCAATGTGTTAAATCTTAGATGAGATCTTTTAATCCGTAAAACAGGGATCGAGAGCTGTGTGACTGAAACCAGATGCAGTGGCTAATTTGGATGAATTATTCAGTGCAGGGAGGTCCCCCTCAATAGCAGCCTGCCTGAAAGCAGAATTTACTTACATTCACCCCGCTTGGAAAAGGAACAGGTAGGGTGGAAATGTGCCAGTTTGTGCTGGTGCATTCCCTTCAAGATAGATTGTTTTTTAGGTCAAGGCTCATACCTGAATGTGCTGTGAAAACAAGACTTTGAGCGAGTCTCTTGGGAGTCCACCGAGGAGGGATAATAAAGCTTTTATCTTTCCAGGTCTCTGGGATGAGGTCAGTTAACAGACAGGCTCTCTGCATTCACACTGCAAACCTACTCTGAAGTTTACCCAGATCATTAATTTGGGAAATTCCTATAGCAGCACATCAGAAGAAATCCCATCTCCTCAAAGAGCAGTTTATATTTTAACATATAATGGACCAGAACCCTCAAGATTCTGATGAGATCCTGAATGTGTAGGCATAAAAGGAGCTATTTGAGCATTTCCCTACCAGAATAAGTTGTTAAAGGGAGAAGTCATCAGTCTCCCTGGGTCCTTGTATTAGTCCTTGTCCCCTGGCTGCCCACTCTGTGTGTGAAACTCCCTTTGAAGCAAAGACCACATTACTTTTGTTAGAAATTTCATTAGCGGTCAGAGTCGATTTCTGTAATTAAGATGTGATGAAATAACAACCAACCAAGCATTTTTTTCCAATAAAGTATTAACTTCAAAGCTATTTATATGCTCAAATGTGACCCGTAAAACCACCCATCCTTTGATGTTCTCCAACTGCAAGTGACTCTACTCAGTGACAAAGCTCAGAGGACAAATAAAGCAGGCATCAAAACCCAGCTCTGAAAAAAGTACAGCTGTGTTTAAGGAGGGATAACTGTTCTCTTTACAGCTGCTGAAAGCTGCAGAAGTGCACAAAACACTTTTGAATTAGGAGGTCCCTAAGAGCAATGTGTTAAACCTGCCAGCTGGGGCTCTAGCCCAAAATGAAATACAGAAAACAGTCGAGTCCAAAGCTGGCCAGGGCTGGTTGTTCCAGCCACAGGAGGGATGGAGGCACAGCACCACCATGCTCAGCCCTGGGTGTGCTCAAGGAGCCGCACACCTGGGATTGAACCCAGCTGCTGAGGAATGCCTCAGGGATGTGTGTGAGATAACACACCGAGCTTGTTTGATACCTCACTCATCCAACAGGTTGCATTAATTTCCTCGCTTGTTTCCTCTTTTTTTTCCCCTTCTCATTCTCTAAATTGTACCTAATCAGAATCTGGACCTGGGCAGCCTGCCTTGGCTGTGGAGCCCCTGCTCCTCACTGTCCCTCCCTGGAGCAGGATGCCCAGAGGCCTTTGAGGGGAGCAGAGGGGCTGGGGTGGGATGCTTGCCCTGCAGAGGGGATTTGCTGTCCTAGAGACACGAGCAAAGGACAAAAGACAAAGCTCCAGGCACAGTTAAAAACAGTTTTTCCTTTCATCAGAGGGAAGGAAAAAATAAAAAAGGGGGTGGGAAATGCCATGCAGAATAGAGAAGATCTGAAGAAAACCACATAATGTAACCAGATTTTTGTGTGGGAGAAATGAGCATTGACAAAATTCACATGTCTGAAGGGAATTTAATTGAAAGATTAAACATAAGTCAAGACTCAGAGGCCCAAAAGCTAAAGATATCATGCTTTAAAAGTAGCAAGCCATGCCCTTGCTTAGAAGAGACTGTGTTTAACCATGTGCCTTGTACTGGCACAGCCTGATTAAACTGCTTATAAGAATCTGAGGCCTCATTAACTGTGAATTTTAAAAGTTTGTTTTTTATAAAAAGACAAAGCACATGTCAAAGCAAGTGCAAGACCATTATAGCCAATCTCTTTTCCAGCACACAGAGATATGCTCCACTGATCACTGACATAAAAAAAATAATAGAAAATAGACTGCACTGGGTTTTAGAGGTGAGAAATGGAAAAGATCTATTAGGTCAGCTTGCCCAGCTCCCAGCTAAAGCACATAGCTTTTGCTATGGATTGTTTACCCAAGTTTCTAGAAAACTTTCCCTCAGACTAAAGAAAGTGTTGTATAATGTTCTTAGTAATACCAATATTTTCCCTATGCTGAAATAGCTGAATGTATTTCTGTGTGCTTAAAATATTATTTCCCTGGTAGAGATGGGTATATGGTTCCCACAGCTTAAGAGTCCAAAACCAGCTCACATGGCTCCCTCTAGAAACTCAGCTGGCACCGATAGCCCTCCTTCCTCATTTCCTAGAGGAGAGGATTCAAGAGATATTCAGAGCTTGGCAGCTCAGAGAACCCCTGAGGAAGGCTGAGCAAGGGAACAAACTGTGGCTGGGGATGGGCACCTGCAGCAGAGGTGGTCTCACCCCAGGACAGCCCCTCGTCCCCCTCTGGGCTCAGGCAGGGACATGTTCCAGGCTCCCAGGTGCTACAGCAGCCTGAAAACAACCCCAGAGCCAAACAAGGAGGAAATAAGATGATTAAACCTTCACAAGCATGTCCACAGGCATTAGCAGGAGCTTTGCTGAGCACAGCAAGGTACTATTGAGAGAGAAAAAACCCTCAATATCAATATTAAATCTTACGGCGTTTTCTTTAAAGAAGCATTTTAATACTGTGCTTCAGAGTTAGCAAAAGTATTATAAATAATTGCTGAGAAATGCTGGCCACAGTCTGAACTAGTGGTTTGATGCATGAGGGAGTTTCCAGCAGCCCTGAGTGCAGCTCCACGTGGCCCCAGCAGGTTCCAGGGAATAGGAAAACTGTAATTCCTTTTGTTTCAGATTCCTTTTTTAATAAGGACAAGGGATGAGATAGAAGTTGTGAGGGTAAAGAGCTGAACTGTTAGCATATGACTACTGTGATTAGATTAATGAAAGGCCAAAGGATCCAGGTCTGGACATAACAAGAATTTAGAAACTGCAATCATGCTTCACGCTATGAGGACAACTAGAAAAGCAATGACATAACTTGTCAAATATTTTCTTTATCTATAATAAGAAAAAAAATAGTAACAAAACAACGTTGTCTTCCTTCATTGTCTCCCTTAGAAAAGACTGAATTGCAATAAAAGTTCATATTTCAGCTTTGTGGAGGCAAAACTAGTGGTAAATTGATGTGACTACAAGTCTTACCTTTCTTTTGATCACAGGAGATTTGTTTTTTAACAATGAAAATCTAATACATTTGAGTGAACTAATTGAGCAGGGAATTATTGCACTGCTGATTGCATATTTTTATAAGAGGCAGTTATTAGTTGTTTTCTGTCTGCTTTAACACCGCCAAATTAATTAAATAGTAGATAAATAATGATACATAATTACAATACAAATGTTACTGTGCAGTGACACAAATACCTGTAAATCCTAGAAAGGATATTTATGTTGCTGAAATAAGTCATTTTAAGGCTGACTAGCTCTCCTCCTGGCCGTAGATTTCCCCACCAGTCACAAGATTCTTACTAACTGTTACAATTTTAAAAACCCTCAGCACAACATCCACAAAACCCCACAGAATTTTACAATCATTTCTCTTGAATTTTTGATTCTAAAAATAAAATCGATTTTATTCACAACAAAACTCAGAACTGAGAATTTCTGCACACCTGAAAAAAACCAATCATGTGATATAGTGAATCTTTTCGGTCTATCATACCAAACATATATTAATAGCCCATAAAAAATAAGCACAGAAAAATGGGTTTGTGTTGCTGTTTTTCCTGATAAAGGAGTTACTCCCAGGTCCATGTGGCAGCAGCTGATCCCAAGGGATGCAGCCAGCAGGCAGATCCCCGCTGGAACATTCTGTCAGTGGGAACAGCTGCTGGCTCTCTTCTCTCCGCAGGATAAGCAGGCTCCAGCCCGAAAGTCCCAGGGCTGCACTGGAGACTTGGTGCCATCACTCTGTTTCTACCTTTCCAACGAGTCTCCTTGCCCTGGCTGCGGCTCTGTTGAACAGAAATCTGCATTTTGTGCTCGTCCAGACACGCCGCATCCTCTTGCTGGTCCCTGGGGTCCAGGGGAGGGGACAAACCCTGGGGGCTGGAGGCTGCTCTGCAGTGCGAGGGTGCAGGGAGAGATCTGTTGATTACCAAGTGCTGCTCAGCACTTCACGGTGAGGCTTCACGTCCCCGGCTGCTCTGCAAGGGTGCACACGGAGATCAGAGCTTCTCCAGGGCACGGGCTGTGCCTCCCACCACCGCGGCACAAGCGCTGCGAGCCCTCGGGCAGCCCCAAAGCTGCTGGTTACACCAAAGGGCTGCAGCTTCTCCGCTTAGGACGCAGCTGATTGCTGTCCCCTGGCGCTGCTGCCTAACGGGGCACTCGCGCTGCCGCTCCCTGGGGTGGGGGGCCAGCAGAGACGCTGCCAAGGCAGTTCAGGTGCCACTTGCCTCACTGCGCGGGGCACTTAAATGCAGAGTCCCAGGATTCATAAAAGCCTCGGACGAGTGTTAGGGAAGGGTTATCTCTGCAGTGGCTCCCCTGCCCCTGCAGGGAAGGCAGCCTGTGGGGAGCCCTGGGCGGTGGCTTGGCAGAGGCTGAAGGCTCAGCACGGCTGCAGCCATGACTTGGTGCTGGAGCGAGTGCTGGCCGTGGTGGGGCCATCAGTGCTCTACAAATACTGTCATCACGGCTCTGGGAAAGTCTTCTTCTTAATCACCTCAGTAACTGCTAAAATGAGAATTGTCACGGCAATTAAGACTAATTAAAATAAATAATAAATGATAATAAGACGCCAACATGATCTATTTCAATACAACAAAATAGAAGGTTTTACTTATTACTCATTATGGCCTAGTTAAATATATTCATTTATCTGGAAATGTAAAAGCCCATATTCCAGGAGGATAGCTACCTCACAATTTTTATCTTCTTTCTCCTTCTCTTGAAAGGATAAATGCTGTTGTACTCAATCTCTTTGAAAAACTGCTGAAGAAAAAGCCAGGAATAATTAGATCTGATGGGGCTGTAAACATTTTTAGAGAAAAATAGAATCTCCTTCAGAAATCATCAAAGTAATTATTAAGCTACAGGAGCTCTAAGCTTGAGAACAAAGTAAGATTATTTGTTTTGGGGGTTATTCTATTTTGGTCAGAAATTGCTGCATAGTCGGTTTCTTATTTTCCTTTATTAATGTTCTTTGCTGCATGGCATTAACCTCCACTAAACTGTTCCTTCTCAGTCTGCTCTTTGCTGTTCAGAATAAAGTGCACCTGCTTCTACTCACACATCCCTGTTAGATACTGTGTTGTCTCTTTACAGATGGACTTTTGAGTGCAGGAGCAGTGCCAGAACCACACTGACTCACAGGGCTGCTCTGGGGGCTCAGGATGCTGCAGGGCTCGGGGTGAATCTGGGGCTGATGCTGCAGAGTGCCATCAGGAGCCTCTGCAGGCAGCCACGGAGCCACAGCAGCCCAACAGTGCCACAGGTCCTGGCTGTGCTTGCAACTCATCACACTGGGACAGGCAAAGGAGCCATGGGATGAGCTTTACACCCAATTCAAGATCAAGAGATTTCAAGGTTACTCAATTCACAAGAATAATTTTTTTTTAATGTTATGAACTCTCTTACAAAATGTGTTTATAAACTACTGCCAAATATTCAGCGTATTTCTGATATCAAGGACTTGAGGACAGAATTTTCAAACAAATAAATAACAAGTTCATATTCAGGAGGAGCCACCTTCAATCCAAGTTTCTCAGAACCTTAGAATACAGCCGTTGAAAAGCATCTTTAAAGTTCAAACACGCTTTGCCTCTCCCCTAATAGTCACATCTAGATAATATTTTGGGGGTTTTTCTGATTTCATTCCCACTTGAGCCGGACAAACATGCCCAGACAGACCTATCTGTCTGAGTCCTTGCTCTGGTATCAAAGGGCCTGTCTGCCTGAGTTTATTGCAACAAATAAAAATCAATGCATTTTAAATGGAAAATCATTTCCACCTGAATTGCTGTAGATACAGATGTGGAAACATTAGTCACAGCTTGCTGAATGACAGGCATTTTCGTCTTACCGCTGCTTTGTGACTAACACTTCATGAGCAAACAACTGCTTTCATGTAAATAGAAAGCCTCAATCTCCCCAAGTGCATGGAAACCATCACTGCAGAATGGGAATGACTCACATTAATGCACTGCATTTCATAACAGCCCTGTGAGATACCAAATTGTCAGATGATAAGGATGTGAGGCGCGGAGATTAAATGATTTAACTAATGCCTATAGACTGCTTTTTGACAGAGCCAGAAAATTAACGCCCAATTTCTCAGTCCCTATCCAATATTTTAATCCCAACATCAGTAGTAGCAATATTAGAGTAACCTCTCTTCCCAGCACAGTGATAGAGGATGCAATGGGCCATGAGGGATTGCTGCAGATATCAAATCCTCTCTCCAGTAAGGACTTTGCTTCTTTTCTTTCAATCCGTGCACACATTGGGCATAGCAAGACCAGGCACATAAATACAGAACAGCAATGTCAGGCCTCCAGCTCTTGGGCCAAGTCTTAAACAATTTTTAATATGTAGATGAAACCTTGGCTTTCCTTTGAATCTGGCAGATGTGACTTTCAACAGCATAATGTCCAACAGGAATAGATGGGGCCTTGCTCTGCCCTTCACCACAGAGAAACTTTCCAGCTGCTCTTTCCCCTGCTCCCAGGAGCTCTCTGTGCCTGTCCCAGCTTCACCTTTGCGCGACACAACTGCGTGGCTCAGAACATTTGCCTGCAATTCCTGGTGTCTGTTCCACATTTCTGGCTGGTCCTCTGATTTTTCTGGGTCTTTCTTCCCTCCCTGTTATTTCTGGGGAGGGGAAAAAAGCCCCATTACCCTGTCATTCACTGTGGTGAAGAGCCTGGCAGTCCCTGCACAGCACTGGGCATGTACAAATTATCACAAAGAGCCCCTGATGTGTTTTTTTTTACAAGCCAGTCATTTGGAAAAATAGATTAAGGGTTTTTTTCAGATGAAATAGTTGTAATTCATTTCTAGATTGGAGTAACAAATAAACAGAAATGAACCTGCCAGGTGTAATCTCTTCACAAGAGGTTCAGAAGCTGGGTTTAATTGTTTTGGTTCTTAAGCATGCAATATTGGCTACAAGAGACTATAAATCACTGGATTTTAATGACTTAAGTACTATTTTTCCACAATGCATAGAGAAAAAGGCAACAACTAAAATAACTTAAACCATGGAGCAGCTATTTCTTCATCTCATTTATTTCCACTATTCAGCAAAATGAATAAAAGGTTCCAGACTACCTTGCTGGTATCACATTCAAGCTTACTGAGCTTTTCTGCCTTGAACTGTGTATAGGACCAAGAAATATTTGTAGAAACCTTTGGAAAACAATGTCCTGGTTTCACTACACCTACTGAACCTAGCAGTGGTTGTTTGACTCCAAGAGCACGGCTCAATCTCACGCTGACTTGAATAATGTTCAAGTAGTACCAGTATTTATCAGCCAGTATAAAACCTGTTTTCTTTTAAATTATTTTAACCAACGCCAAGATCTCGGTATTTTGCAGTATTGCTGGCTGCAACATCTTCAGAGCTGCATTAGTTGCAAGGACTTTTTCTTTTTTTACTCAAGTAATTAAGCTGTTTACTAAAGTCAACCTGTTTAAAAGTAGGGTATTGATTCAAAGTTTTTGATGGAAAGGTTTCTGGGGACAGGCTAAGGAAAAAAAAAGAGAGTGAATAAAATGTCTGACCCTCCTGAGTTGCAAAATGGGTGCTTTGACTGAATCCTGCTCCAAAAATATGTTTGAAAGTGTGAGTGGAATATGGTATGGAAATAGAAAAAGAAAAATCTTCAAAAGATGTCACAAATTGATATTGCCATTCTTCAGCCATCTCTGCTTCTGGAGGCTGTTACATGTGGACTAAAGAATGACATTATGAATCATAAAGCACTTAAAATAAAAATATCAAAGAATTCAGATCAAATAAGTGGTAAGTGCCCTCCAGTAAGATTAAATTAAATTCTCTTATGACAATTACAGTTCAACAGTACAGCAGACATTTTATGTAATTTTATAATAATTTGTAATTTTGCAGTAGATGGTTATCAAATAAATTTTTCTTCTGTAGATAAATTGACTTCAAAGAGATTATTGCCAAAACACCTTTCTCTTTCCTTTTATGTTCGGTTATAAAGAATCCCAAAAGATCCATTCATTAGACTAAGTAAAACTGTTCAATGTTGAAAAGCAAACAAGAAACAATTCTATAAAATGTGAGATTAGTTATGACTAACAACCTGAACAGAAATTCAAAGTGATGAGCCACTGGTATGTCTTCCAACATGTATGAAACCCGCTATCTGAAGCGTCACAGCATTTTCAGAATGATGCTGGTTTGAGAGCAGGCCTTGCTTTTTCAAAGGCACATTTAAAGGCATTTATATAAAGCACATTTTAAATAAGAAAAATCTGTGAATAAGTTGTAGCAGAAATTTCTATGCCATAATCTCTTTGTATAGAGCAAGATTTTAAATCTAAGCAACGATGTATTGAGGAACTTTGCGGTATCCCAGCTTTGTGCCATTATTCTCAGCTAAATCTGTTTGCATTGGTGGGGTTTGGCTTATTTGATCAAAACAATTGCAATTTATAGAGGCATCTTTTGTACAACTCCTCGAGAAAAGCAATTAACTTGCGATAGGTTAGAAGGTTTAGATGTTCAGCACCGTCCATAGTCCCAATGGAGAAGGAGTCTGCATACCAAGGTAGGAAAATATTAATAATTCAGAGAACCCACGCCAAAGACCAAAGTACCTGCTATTTTTACTGTCACAGGTGAGCAGACTTTGATTAAGTTGAATTCATGCTTAGAAATCTGCTTCAGTACTTCAGGACCAGATGGCTGAAATAAAAATATTGTAATCGGCAGTAGGTTACAATAAAGTGCCTTTCATTAGAATAGATGAAGAGGTTACAAGTAAGTCAGATCTTACACTGAAATGTCAAATGGCAGCTGACATCGTTCACTGCAGAATTGAAAGCTGCTCGTAAGACAAGAAGAGAAATTTAGTTTCAATGTATTTCAATGTAAATAGATCTTTAAGGGTCATTACATAAAATAATCTTTAGAAATGTGGTTCTAAACATGCCCAGAAACAGCTATTGGAGTCTTTGCAAATGACATCCTTACTTGATGAAGGGAAGTTTACATAAGCTGATACAAGAGCTGTTCACAGCCCTGGTAAAATAAATGTACAGGGGTGTAATTTTCAACTCAAAAGGTTTTTTTAATTTTGTGTATTATGCAGGGACAACAGTGGAAGATCCAAATAAGCTACTACTTTACCATCTGTAAATAATGATTCAAAGCTACATCCTGTACACACCTCCTGCATAATCTATAGCAAAGACATGTGGAGGTCTGACTGAAACAGAGCAACTCTTCTCAGGAACCTTTGAAAGGGAATTTTGTCTCTTCTCTATCACTCTATTATATTCTCACAGTTTTCAAACCTTCTTATTGTTTAAATGAACTGCTAGAAGTTATGCATGCCAACAATGTTTACACCATGGAGTGTCTTCTCTTGTTATGACTTTAATTCAAGTTTGGCTGCATCCCAGAAACAGAGCAAGCCTTCCTTCCTGCACAGGTAACTAGCAGCAGTCTAATTTCTCAGGAGAGAAATCTTGTCTTGGTCAGCACTGGGACCCATCAGGACATTTTCTCACTCCAGACATAGGCAAGCATGTAAGCCTAGAAGACAGCAGAGAAATGGCTGTCATATATTGTTCTGAAAACGTAACAGGAAGCCCTTGTTTACCTCCCATAATTAACAGAGAAGAGCCCCCGGTGGCTCCGTCTCACTGCTGGCAAATAGAAAGAGAGAGGTGAAAATAAAACTGCCCTGTGTGTGCCTGGCATTGTGCAATTCCAGCTGAAAGCCTGTGGCAGAGGCAGTAATGAACCATTCAGGTCGCAAGTGAGATCTAAACGAAACCCATTGCTGGTATTTTTAGCTTTCAGCGTTTAGAAAAAGAGGACAGAAAAGATGCCAGTCTCTCAGACAACTCCGAATCAGTTGGATCTGGCCAACAAGCAGGATCCTTGGCTCAAAGCCGCAGCTCTTTGCCAGTACTCTGAGTCCTTGGCAGCGCTCTGGGCTGGGGGCAGCCGGGCACCCCCTGTGCCGGCGCTCGCTGCAGAGCGGCAGCAGGGCAGAGAGGTTTGTCTGCAAGCCCTGCTGCAGCCCAGCCCTGCGCACACAGCCCGGCCTGGCCCAGCCCCAGCACAGCCTGGGTGCCCCGGGAGCCCCTCTGGCAGCGCCCTGCGCACGGCTGTGTGATTTCAGCAGCCGCAGCTCCCTCCTCACGGCCTCGTGGCCAGGGCAAGGCAGAGCAGTGCTGGCTGCCCCGGAGGAGATTGCACTTCTGCAGTGGCCACATGCACAAGCACACTCTCAGGTTTGGCTGGGGGCAGGAAGGGATGTCCAGGTTTTGCACAGATATCTCTGACAAACCCAAACATCGTTAACTGAAAGGTTTCTCTCCTCTGAGAACTCTGACTTCTCATCCTGAATTGGAGTCCAGTTAAGAGTAATTATACCATTCACGAGTGTTTGCTTCAGCCATTAGTCTCTTGTGTGGCATTTTGTCAGATGCTTTCAAATTAGCAGTTTTTAAGTACCCATCATCTGCTCAGTTCCCCTTCTCTGGCATAACTGCAATTCAGAGATCAAATAACAGGAAATCAGGAAAGGCAAGGCTTGCGGTGCTTGGAGATGAATATTGTTTTAGCGATGTTGTGCACATCCACAGTCACCCAGATAATAAATGAAAGTCAGTTGTTGGGATGTTTGGAGCAGAAATCAGTCATGAGTAACTGAAACACTGAAATAAAGACTTCACCGGTGCTATTTTCATTCGTTTGCTTCTTTTTCAAAAAATTAAAGGGAAGAAAGAACAAAGCAAGAAAGGAAATATTAATTTACAAGATTTCAGACTGTACTGAAAAAATAGCAGAGAGGTGTGAAAGACTGGTAACTTCTACAGCTCCAGCACACCAAGCTGTGCAACACTGAAACACAGACAGCAAACCAAATAACCACGCAGGAACAGCACATCCAGCTGCAAAGTGATCTGCAGTACAGCAACACAGATTATGGTTAATGAGAACAGGGGAGGATAGAAAGAATGAGAAGGATGAGAGGCAGAATAACGCATTCACCTCTTAGACTGTTTTAGTCAAATCTGAATTGCTAACACGGAGAGTGGAGTCATTCTCTGCCTCATTCATCACCATTCCCGCCATGCTCACAACGTGTTTTAACTGCTATTACAGTAATTGAACGAATGAGGCTGTTTCCAAAACAGATTTGATGTGTTGATGCGGGAAGTTGAACAGCAACGACCCAACCGAGCACATTTGCAAACAGAGCTGTAGCGAGGGAGCACAAGGGCCCGGTCCAGCCCAACCCACCCCATCCCATCCCGTCCCGTCCCATCCCAACCCGTCCCGTCCCGTCGCATCCCGTCGCGTCCCAGCCGGGCGGGCTATCGGGGCACAGCCCCGCGCTGACTCCTGCCGGCCAGCCCCGCCTTCAGCTCCAGGGTTTGCTTGTGCTGCATCTCTTTGCCTGGTTCTAAACCCCGGAAAGTATCAGGTGTGCAGATAGGAACCGAGGAGGGGAGGCTTCTTTTTTTCCTTTTTTTTTCCTTCTGTTCCTTTCCCCCTGCCTGCTCTGCCCTCACAGACACACGTCCATGTCCATGTCATCCACGTGGCCGCTTCGGCCCCGCAGAGCTGGTACAGAAATGAAAGGGCAGCAGCCCCGTGAGCCTCTGCTTCTGTCCCCCCCTGTGATCAGGACTGCTGCCACAAACCAGCACAAGGTCTAAAACAGAGAAGAAGCTGAAGTTTTTGGTTTGTGTGGGCGGCTTCTTGTTTGTTTATTTTGTTGGTGTTTTTTTCTTAATTGAAAGTGCTGCATGTGAAGCCACCAAAAAATAATGGAAACCTTTGAAATCTGTGCAATATTATAGACATGAAGTCCAGCAGAACACCCACAAGTTGTGCTGACATTACTTTATGCACTGGTTTTCATCTGTTTACTGATGCTCTCTACCTTGTTGATGCCCTTTACACCGTGTGACTCTGAACAGAGAAAATCTCCAAGCACCTCAGGGAAAAACTCTGAAGAACGTAGATTTCAAAAAGCTTTTTTTAAATCTCTCTTCCTCTCTCCCTCCCTCTCCCACCTCACCAAATGCTTTTTACGAGTCTATTAGCTTCATTAAAGAGTCAAAAGAAAATCCATCAGCAGACTAAGTGTTTTCTCTCTAGTGATTCTGAGATATTTATGGACTTGAAAGATGCACATTTAGGACACCCCAGACAGTGATAAGAATGTATAGACTTAAGACTCTCTATATTTTTAACTTCGTGAGTTAGAAAGATTTAACTATTAATTAGTTGATATCTATTAATTGCTCCTGCAAAGCATAGTAATTTATGCTATTTTCCAAATCACCTTTAGTTTTAGCAAAGTTTATAGTAGCTACTATGGCACCTTCTGGGACAGAAATGTCTTTAGTGCTGGGGCTTATTGTGTCTCAGGAACGCTGCCTCAAGCTACATGCACAGAACTGGTGAGCACTCTCCAAGCAACCTGGTAGCTTTTGGCATTAAAACCTCCCAACTTCCAAAGATTAACTCTTCACCAAAGACTGTGCCACCAGTGAAGGGCATCTGTGATTAAACCACTAAACACTGCTTGTCTGTGTGAGCTATGTGTAGGAGACCAGGGCACATGGGAGATTTATGGATATTTCTCATTTCCTATGTGCCAGTTGCCAGGAACAAGTAGAGTTCAAGAGAAAACACCCTGGCCTTTGCCAGGCAAATGTGGGATGGTTTCTGCCAGAGCTGAGCAGCTATTTCCAGACAACACAAGAAAGAGCTGTGCTTAGCTCTTTCATTTTTTGAATCAATGGATTATACAGAGGTGTGATCTGGTTCACAATGTGGTTCTAGAGCAAAATCAAAATAATTATTTGACCCAGTGTTCACCAGGGAAATTGTTAGTCCATGTCTAGGAGAAGGCACTGGGGACACCTGTTTATCAGCTCGTCCATGTTCAATAATTTGGATATTTATTTGTTGGTGCAATTGTTTCCAGTTTCCATATGAAGCTCATGGCATACAGCTGGGAACATGGGATTTTGGCTAAGCTGACAACACTAACGCATTTTCCTTCCCTGAACTCACATAATTGCAGCTTGTGACATTTGCAATCTCTTGGTAAATAATCTGGCATGCTTCACGACTTCCTCTTTAAGAAGTACTCAGCTATACTGAAGCATAAACCTAATATCTTCCATTCACATGTCTGTCATCAAAGAAAATCCTGTAATGGTTGAGAGATTTTACTAGGAGAACAGATTTCTTGACATTTATGCCTTGTATGAGCAACTTCATGTACATGGATATGCAGACACCTTTTAGGCTGTACTAACAGCACAAAGAGGGACTTTGCAGGAGAGAGGAAACACAAGTTAAGTGACAGGAATCGTCTTGGCAGCACAGCATCCTGCTATTGCCTGAAGTGGATTTCATGTGGTTAATCCATGGTAAGAATATTCATTTAAATGGTACTTTGAGGATTTGAATGACAGCAAAGGATCTTAATCACTTATTTGTCACTGAGAGACAAATTCCCTCCTTGCACCTTTCCGACTCCAGAGGGAACACTGCAGCTCAGCCCACCAGCTCCAGCAGAGCAGCCAGTACTGCTTTCTGCAGTGCTGCAGAGCCACACAGGCTGGTGGTCAGCCACTGACCTCTGCAAAACCTGTTTAGCTTACCATTTCTGCCACAAATCACTGCTTGAAGGGTTGCATCACAACAAATCCTCGAATGCCATTAGCCTTGTGTCTATTTAAAGACTGAAACAGGACTAAACTTGTAGTGTCATGCACCAGGGACAAGGGCCAAGGTCATTTCAGAGGGAGATGCTCTGAACATAGACATCATTCTAATCTCAATTAACACTTATAGTGCATCTCGTAATGATTAAAGCACTGGAGTTTTATCACAATCACTAGGATTGTAAGGAAAAAAATAATATCATTAGGCTCTTTGCTGTGACAAGTTGCTACAATCTTACCAGGAGAGATTTTTAATCTTCTACCTGCAGCAGTAATCAGAGAGAAATTTTAATTTGTAAGATGAGCTTTTGCCTCACTGGAAATAAATTTCAAAGCAGCTTTGCAAGTTCCATTGTTTTCCCTCGGTCCCTAAGTAGAGAGCAGTTATTGATTGAACCAATTTCTTAGGAAGACGGGTCAAGTTTCAGGTTAAATTGCATCTTGTAAGAAATGGAGTCTCATGCAAAAGAAGAGACCGAGAGGGATTAGCAACTTACAATTCACTTTCTTACAGGTACGTGTTCTGTGTCAGCACTTGCTCACCATAAATCTGTGTGGCTGGTGTGCAACAAACTCCATTTAGTTCCTTGTTGATTTAGAAAATATAAACAACACTCCAGTACGAGCACCCACTTTTCATGGAAGCATGGCTTCCTCGCGAGGCCTTCCAAAAGCCTGGTCAAAGCTTTTCCTGTACCACGTAAGCTGCAAGGGAGAAAAGTGCTTGCTAGGGCTGGGAAGGGGCTGTGCCACTCCTGGGTGCTGCAGCCCTGGGACAGAGGCTCTACAGGAGCTGCCTCAAAGGGAAACCACAGGCACTGGAGTCCCTTTGCTGTGTGAATCCTCTGTGCACACACCTGAGGTCCTGCTCCATCTCCCTGTGTCCCACAGCCCCACCGCTCATCACTCCATGGAAACCAGGAGCTTCACAGGCAAAAACCTCAATTTCAACCTGTGTTTTTTCACTAAGTGGATGAATGGGATCTTACGACTGCAAAAAGTTTGGGTCTTGTTAGCTTTTAGTGCAGCATGTTTACTACTTCATTTCTAAAGGCAATGACAGGAATTAATAGGAATCCCCTGACCAGTAGCACTACTGATACTGCTGGAGCTGATATAATAATCCATGTGACATTCAGAGTTATAGCAAAGAGGGTAAAGACTTCATTAGGGCTTTCTCTGGGCTGAAATGTGGAGGTCAAATATTAAGGCTGGGAAAAGGTTCCTTCTGTAGGTGTATGTGTGTGAGACCCACAGGGAAAGCACTGTTTAAAAACAATGTTTGGTTTTTTATTACTTTTTTTTTTTTCCTCAAAACACATTGTACCTATTCTCTAGGGCTGAGAACGCATCCAACCAAGAGCATCCATTTATACTGCTGAAGGGACAAATTCCAGTGAAAAGGGATCACTGTGGCTTTGGAGAAACTAGTTCTCTCAAAGCTTTCTCACCGCTCTGGAAAATTGCATCTCCTGGTTTTCATTTCTGATCCTCGAAACAGTCTGGTCTGAAAAACAGGGATTTTTGAAGACATCCTTCTTCCTGGATGTACTGTATTCTCTAAGTTTTCTTTCTCGATTAACTATAATCCAGCAATATTAGGAGATCTTCTTTGCTTATCTTTCTGCTGTGTTGCTCCTCTCAGAAGGATATTAAAAAAAAATTGTCTAAAAAAGACAAGTTGCCTCACCTGCTGCCATTATCCCTCCAGAAGCCAAGATAATACCAGCATCAAGGCAAAGCACTTGAAATTCAAGTTCCTGAATGGAAGCAGAAAATCAGCAGCCAAGCAGGGGCTCCCTGAGAGAGAAACAGAGGGGCTGCAGAGCACAGCCACCCTACCACCTCCCTTGGGGCCTGGGGGAAGGAACACTACAGGGTTACCTCTGACAGCTGCCAAAACCAAGGTGGGGAGGACTGTAAGATATTTATGTATCTGAAGTCATGTTTCTTGTACTTGCTAGTCCCCAGTGTAGGGAGTTACAGGCAAATATTATCAAAATATCAAATTGTCTACTAAAAGAGGATGTTGAGTCAGGCTCCAACACATATTTGGAACTATTAAATTATGGAGTAGCACTGATGCTATCCGTTGACATTTCATTCAGTAGAAAAACTTACTTAAGGAAAGAAGTAATGCTGCAGAAGAAATTGAGGTCAGTGTGACTAGAGACCTGCAAGGGGAAAGTGTGGGTGCAGTGGGGGGTGCCAGCTTCTCCCGTGGGTCAGGTGTTGATGGAAGGCACTAGTATCACAGAGATAGCTCTGAATTCAGATGGAGTCCATCTAACAGGGACAATAACACCTGGAAAACACAGCAAGGTGGGAACAGGGAGGCCCCGTCAGCCACACAAACTCCTCCAGCCACCTGCGGAGGGAACCTGGCAGAGTATTAATCTGCTGCAGAGTCAGATCCAGCCCACACAGAACTGCTTTTTATAACCAGCTATAATCCAGGTCGCCCACTTCCTCTTGACAACCTCAGCTTTCTCTTTTTCTCTCTTTTCTCTTTTCACTTTCCTGCTCCAGACTGAAATGTGCTGTGTTGCCACAGATTCAGTTTGGAATCAAAGCAGAGGCCGTTTCTGTCACGTGCACATCAGAGCCCCACAAAGATAGGGAGATGAGGGAGCAAAACTGAAATGACAACAAAGAGTAACATCAAACCTAACAAGCCGGTGGGAACGGGAAGCGATCGGGGGTAGACGCTTTAAAATGTTCTCTGCAGGTGTGAGTTAGACATGCTGCATGTTATGACTCCTGAGAGCTGGTACTACAAACATTTTGAATTATAGCCACTTTAAATGCCACAGGAACCTCTCAGCCTGGATCTGAAAATCCACGAATTTAGGATGCATGCAGAATGAACTTTCAGAAGCATCTCTGTTCCTCAACTTTTAGAAATTAAATCTCCTAGACAATGAAAGGTTATTTTGGATCTCTTGTTTTACAGAGAATGTGATACAGCTGGGCAGGGAGGCCCAGTTCCCTAAGCCCTCTGAAGTTTAAGGGAACTCAAAGTCCAGAGTTAATATTCCAGTCTAGTTTAATGCTGTGCCATCGAGGGTCACAGCCACAGCTGTAATCTTTCATCCTCTCCACCGTGTGTGTTGTACCATAGCCCCATGCTGAGCCCTTGCCACTGACAGGACAGGATTTTATCACTGCTCTGCAGACCTTTGGCTGTGCTATGTGGTTGTACAGAACAGGTTCCCCACCGCCTCACACCTCACACAGAGCTGCCCTTACTGCAAAGTGCCAGTTTTAAGGAGTTGGGTGTTTCTGTGCTCTCAATAGAAATTGCTTTGCCACCTACACTTGCACTACAAACCTGGTTATTGTAACTGCTATAACCTGTACAAACAGCCAGTCCCAGTTACCCCCTGAGGAGAAAAATAATCACAATGAAGGGTTGATTCATGCTGCTTTATAATCTAATTATAATTCATTTTTTAAAAATAGTTATTTACTTCTAATACCATTATTTCCCTTAAATCAGCATTTCTTGTAGTATCACATACCACGGATCTCAAATGTGAAGTTGAATGTTATCTTCAGCTATAGAAACAGCAGCCTAAAAAAATCAAGTTCCTAAATAGACCAGGAATTGTGTACATGCTTATGGCAAAGACATCCAAGCAAGTTAGACACAGCATGCTTACAGTGACACAAGAGTTCCATTTACAGAAGTATATTTTCCTTTGATGACTTTTGCAGAATTATTTCCTACCTTGCAAGTGATAAAAGCACATCTGAGACCTCCAAAATGTTTATGCTGTTTGCCCTAAGGGAACAGATGAGCTGACTGGAAGCTTGCATGCTTCCAATTCCTAGCTGTAGTACTATTGTATTTTTAAAGAGTTGTTTGAGGTCTTCTCTGTGCTTTTAAAAGAAAGAATATGAAGAGCCTTACTCATGATGTGAAAGTTTTTACTTCAAGCATTCCAATATTTATTCAATGAAGCTGAAAGGTAAATTATGAGTAGTGTACCATGGTTTTCTCAGTTTAATATAAGGTGAAAAACCAGACTCATTGAGGAAATGGAAACCTCATTACAATTAATATCCCTGACCCCTCTGTGCTGACCGTCTTACAATAAACCTGCTACTGACCCCGAAGTAAGCAGTGCTCAGTCTCTGTGTAGAATTCTACAAGCCAATTTTCCACTTACAATACTCAGTCGCTAATTTAATTCTTATCTAAGCTCACATAGTAGGATTATATGGATTATAACTGTGAGAAAAATGTAATTTCAAACCTGTGGAAAGGGCTAGTAATGGCAGGAGCCACAGTACTCCAGAGAACTAATGTTTGGTGTTACTTCAAGGGAAGGGCTGGCACAAGAATATTTTCTTTATTTAAATGGTTTTTCCCATCCTCTGTCAAAAGACTGATTTGGTTCAAATCCAAGTGTTTCTCACCATCAGAAATAACAGTAGAGCTGCTGAGAGGTTACTGCTGTTAGACAGACTTTGCTGCAGCTTTCCCTTCACTGTCAGTCTGGGTAGGAGTGGATAAAGGATACAGATCCCTCTGGTTTCTCAAGCCAGGCAGAGGCTTGACCACCTCAGCAGATCCTGCTCACAACCACCCTGCCCTGAATTTGTGGCAAGGTGCAAGAAGAGTTTTTGCTCCCTGTTAGCACAGTTATTATTTTAAACCTTCCCACAAATCCCCAGGAAGGTTTTCATTACCCCAGCTCCCTCATGCACCAGCAGCCTGTGCCGGTGCCGCATCCTGTATCTTGCAAGATGCCATCCGATGCTCCCATGTTTTCCTAGGAAAGAGTCAGTGTATTCAGGAGTAGGTTTGACAACTTTCAAGTTTACCTGAATGAAATTTTTAATTTACTTTTGTACCTTGTCCTCATCAGCCTTTCCTCATCCTCCCTGCCAGAGCTGCCTCTCTATTCCATGGATTAATTGCCACAGTATTTCTGGATTTTCAGACTCACCACCCCTTCCCTTCCCTGTCAAACTCAATGTCAAACTCAGACTCCAGTTTTCTACATTTCCAGCTGGCTCCTAAGCAGCTCCTTGCCACTTCATCTATCTCTGACCTCCCACAAGCCCTGCAAGCCCTGCTCCCCTTCTTCCAGTGCTGTCCCTGTTGAGACTCACCTTGTTCCCTTGTAGACCTCCCTCACCACAGCACCAGTCTGATCCTAGGTAGCGCCTCTTGTCATCTGAAAATTACGACTTCATGAAAAAAACTGAATCTTTATGTTCCACATATTTAATTGCTGACTAATGGTCCATAAAATTTATTATAAATATCTTAAATCAATTATTTTTTTTTACATATACACACACACCATTGTACTCAGTTAATTCTAGAAAGAAGGATGTAGGAAGAGATGATCTGCATGAAGGAGAACACAAAATAAAGTGACATAGAATTTATAATGGCAATGGCAGAGACGGGGAGAGGTGACCTCTTACTGGATGGGCAGACGTAGCTGGAAAAGGAACAGCCATTCTGAGCACACAGGGCCTCCCTATACATTGAGTTTAACTTGATGAGGTTAATCTGCCAAATCCCCTGAAAGGAAAGGTCAGGGAGAGGGAGGATGGGAAAACTGAGTAAAGAGAGAACTGCAAATGTGTTCCTGCACTGTTTCTTCATGTGGACTATTTATGGAGCTACGTGAAACATTGCTGAATGTAAATGGATCCTCCAACAGGATCTATTAAAAGAATTTTATTTTGAATTCTAGCTCTTAGTAAAATGGTCAGAGCGTTGAGTTTCCAAGCAGACATTCAGCCTTCGGATAGGCAAGATCTCCAGAAATGCTGGTCCTTCCCCAGGCTCCCCAAAGAGCTGCTGAGGCCACCAGCACTGCCAAGGAGGAGCTGTGGGATTTCACAGATCCCAGCAAACCAGCCAGCCAGCTTTGAGACACATCCAGTCCACTCACTGCATGGTAAGCACTACCTGCTCTGATCCCGAAATCCCTTGAACACTCACCTATTCACATGTAAATAAATAAGCATTGCAGGCATTTTCCTTCTGAAAAGGCACATTAGTGAATTGGAAAGAGACATTAAAATGGGAATCACAAATAGGTTTAACTTTTACCCTTCTGTTGATGTGTGTTTTAACCATCGCTTAGTTTCCTATAAAAAGCTGTGAGACCAATGGATGCAGTTTCAGATTTTCTCTTTTTAAATTATACCACCTTGGCTATACTTTGGTGCTCATAATCCTACATTTCTCTCTGATATTAACACCATGATAACCCAGCTGACACCGTGAGAAGTAGGAAAAGTTAGCTTGACAGGAGAAGACATAAAAAAATGCTTGGATTAAAATACTATCTGTAAATTATTATGGTGGAAGGAGGCTCAGATAACTCAGAAAAAATCAGAAGAAAAACCATCTTTAAAGTCAGTGAGCAAAATCTGAAGCTACTGTTTATTACCAGAGCCCCACTCTTCCTCTGCCGTGCCTGCTCTCAGCTCCCCCTCTCCACTGTATTTCTCCAAGAGCATTCACTCCTCTGAGAAGAAACAGCTGTATTTGGGTCTAATCGCTATTGCAGCTATGCCTGGAGATTTGGCAGAGGCACCGTGCCAGGGTAGAAGTCTCCTGGCCTGAGCTCTCGAGAGGATAAACATGATGGAGGCAGATGGCAACCAAAATGGAATCAGTAAGTGAAAGAAGACTTTCCTGCTTTATGCTTCCTAGCAGGCTCATTCAGCACTTTCCTATTTCAGCTGCTTCTCAAGCCCATAATAAATGAAGTTTTAGTGAACTGAAAGCCTTTTATTTTGAGATGTGCTTCTTTCTTTTACACTGTGTTGTCCGGGCTTTTGGCTAAGGTACAATTTAGGTAAAACAGATAAAATATTCATCTTTTAGAGCAGCATTTCTTCCCCTTCTGACCCTTCTCTTTTCCTACAGCTGTCTGTGCCTGCATATAAATGTTCTCATCTCTATCCTAGTGATCTAAGACCAGCCCTTCTCATAACTGAGCAGAACATTCTTAGCCGTAATTAATTTTACTCAATATCATGCAAAAACATAGATGCTATTTCACTGTTCCTCCAGAATACATCTTGCAGAGATGAGCATTCCTCCAGACTACATAAACCACCACAGCTCCAATTCCATTTTCTTCTTAAAGAAAATGCTGCTGCAGCAGCAGAGAACCAGAACTGCTGGACCAAAAAGTCTTGCCAAAGCCGAGAGCCCAACAACAACCACAAACTTCTCTGAGTGTCCCAGAAAGTGGTGAAGGGCAAAGTCCCGACGTGATGGGAGTAGCAGGACTTGTGGTGGACACAAGAAATCCCATGGCATGCTCCTGACCAGCTACAGCACTCTGCTTGATGCACAGATGTGACCATACACCTGCTCTGCCTCAGGCTTCCTGTTTCACAATTGATTTTCATGCTGAGCCAGTGGTCGAGCCGGGGGTTTGTGTCAGACCCTCACCAAACAGCACGAGGGTGATCTCCAACCCCTGGGAAGAGCTTTTGCTTGTTACCCCACGGCAAAAGGCTGGGAAGGAGATTTCAGTGGTTTCCGTGAGCTGTGCTGGACATCACTCTGCCTCACAGTTCGCAGTACAAAGATCACCTCCACATCTGGGACTTTCTGGAAGCCCTGGCAGACATGCCCCAGTGCTGGGACAGATAACCTTCACATCACCTGAAAAGCCACTCTGTAGCATGTGATTTATAACTTATCAGTATCCCCAGATAGGAAGCACAGTACAGCAAACTCTGAGATAAGCTTCTCCAGCCCATCTACTTCTCTGCTTCAATCATTGCCTGGATTTATCATCTTGAGTTAAAGGATGGATAACTTGGCGACCTTTTCAATCTTGTCTCCTTGGCTAAGCTTGCCAATCATAAGGCATGCACTAACCAGAGCTCTAAGTCACACAGATCCAAAAAATCAATTTCTAATTATAAATCCGAAATTTGATTGTGCCTCAATTCCAGCTGAAAGGGGCATAGAAATGCACTTCTGAAAATATGATACAAAGAGTACAGATTCCTTGGGAAGTCCTATTCTGTGCAACAAAGGGACACCACCTCCTCTGTGCCATCCTATCTCACAGGGCACTAAAGGACCTTTCCTTCATGGTATCTGTCCAGTGAGTTGATCATTAATGTCCAGCATAAAGACGTGCTGACAGCATTCCATGAAAGCTTCTCCATGAAATTAACCTTTCTACTCATCTAGGCTCTCTTTTTATTGTCAGAGTTTGAGAGTGACTTTGCAACATTTATAATAACACTAATAGGCCTATAATTTGAAAAGCCTGAGGACAATTTCTCGAACTTGATGAGATAAATTGCACAATAAATGCCTATATGAAATAGAGATTTCTTTCAAATTTTAAAACTTAGTCTAAATGTATTAAATACCACTTACACTACTTCTTTACTTAAAAACAAACAAACCCCCAAAACATAAAAGTCAGATGGTTTTGCTTCATTTGACTTGTGAGATGTAAACAAGAAAGAGCAGATTTTGTTATGGCCTTGTTTAAATACTATTGCTTTATTATTTCATTCCACAATTTTCTCTTCAAATTACCAAGAGCACCCCATTCTCAAAATATGTATCTAGAATCTAACATTCACCACTACATTTACTACAGTTGTTAGTTGTTAATATCAAGTGGAAATTGAATATGAGGAAGTTGAATGTGCCACTTTGCTATTGATTAATATGATGAAGCCTAGAAATCCATTACTTTAACATTCAAGATATCAAAGCAGATAAACACTGACAATAAAGTATTTGAGACTTACATGGAAAAAAATTAAAAAACCTCAGTAAACAGAGACAAAATCACATGTGAGTGAGATGTAGACCAGTGGTTTATCTTTAGTCAATACACTTAAATCAGTGCTGCATCTTCTGAGAGCCACAAACAAGAATGGTATCCATCCAAAGAACAGTGACTCATCATAAAGGAGAATTGTTATAGATTATCCCATGTTTCTAAAGCTACCTGCTAAGTTTTGCTTAGGGCTCTACTGCTCGTCCTTTTAATGATTCGACAAGTTGTGAAAACAGCTTAGAGGGAAAGCGCTTGGAAAGTCAGAATACAGCACATTCCCCGACTACAGACACCAGCCGCTCTTCATTACTTAAATCCCATCAGCGAGAAAATGATCTTTTGACCAAGCCTTGTTTCCCGAGTGGTGGGAAATGCAGTGGCGTTTCAGCAGGGAAATGCAGCGGTGTTCGAGCAGGGCAGGGCTGTGGGCCCGGCCGGACGCGCGGTGCCCATCCCTGGCCGGCCCTGTCCGTTCCCATCACGCCGGGGCCGCCGGAGCACCGGGAAGAGGCAGTAATGGGGAAGCTGTCAGCACGGATTACTGCCAGGGCCCTCAGCCTGACGCCATCCCCCCTGACATTGCCACCGGCAACCTGCCTCCATTTATAGCCAGCTGCACCACTGCAGTGCTGCTGATCATTTCGGAGGAAAAAGTTTAAATGATTGAGCACTCTGCTTGGAAAGAGAAGGCTTTTTGGTACGTCATTAATAATGCAGGGATTTAGACACTTCGTTGTCTTAAGAGATATGCTCGTTTGAATAGCATGGGCAGGGAGCTTTCAGTGCATCCCTTTCAGACTGACACGTCTGTCTTGGAAAGATGGAGACCCAGTGCTCTTCCCAAACGAGGTATAACTGTGACTCCTCACAGAGAGAGAAAAAGATGGATGTGATCCTAGGAGGCTCACTTTGGAGACTGCTGTGCTTTATTAGCTGCAGACTGCTGTGCAATTGCACCTCAAAACATTAGGAGATGTTTTCAGTGAAGTAATTCAAATTACTTCAAGTTAACAAATGCAAAGTGACTGTTTACAAAGCTGGGAAAACACCCGTGAACATGCCTGAAATGAAAAAAAAAAAAAAGAAAGAAAAAAAGCTGTTGAACTTTGGACAAATTTGAGAAACAAAAAGCACATTCTTATTTCTGAAATATTAGGGAAATGTCTTAATTTTTCATAAGCTACTCAAAGGTAGTTTCCTGACTGCCACTCTTGCACTACAGCAGAATATGTTTGATTACAAACCCAACTGCATCTGCTTGACTGTAATTCATAAAAATATTAGAGAGAGAATCAATTCTTTTTCTTGTACTGTAGTCATGGATGATATACCTAGAGGAAAATACACCTCTTTGTATAGCAAAAGCATAAAACATGGCATATATAATTGCAATGAATAAAAATAGACAGGAAAATTACTTTCTCTGACAAATGCTACATTTAGCTTAAGTAGAAAATGTGCAGCTCAGTATGAAGTCTCATTAATAGTCTTCTAAATTTCTGCTGGTCACAACTGAAAAGTAACTTTTACAGCATTTCAAAAATTTCTTCTAAATCCCCCTCATATTAGCTTGTAGCAATCCCTTAACATGTTTTGCCTTTCCATAAAAAAGCATACAATTATAGGAGAAAAGGGCAATTTGATGAATTATGCGATATTCCTTTATGACTAACACAGAAGATTTTTTCAGTTTCCCTTTGCTTCCGTTTTTTTTAGGAAAAAAGTATTTAAAGATAAAAAAAGAATTCCTCAGGAAAAGGGGCAAGTACAAAACCCAAGGACCGGAACGACAGCCTCGCTGTAGCAATAATTTAGCAGTAGCTGCACACAACCACCACAGCAAATGCACATTCCAAGTATTAAAACAATAATGAGCAGGTTTTAAAGAGGTGGTTTTATGTCTATTCAATCTAATTATATGCTTCTCTCCTATCATCATATTCAGTAAACCAGCTAATTTCTTTCTATTTTTCACCTCGGGCCATTAAAGCTTTCATATATAACCCAAATCACTAAATCTTAGAGCAAATATTCACCGATCATTTAATTTTAAAGGAACAGGCTTCTTTTTCTCTCTCACCAGATCAGTTGCTGGCATTGAAGAATGCTATGAGCTCTTGATGTGATGTGTATTCTCCAAGTGGGGAGAAGCCCATATAGATGATCTAAAGAAAAGTAGAGTGCTTATTCTCACTAAAAACTGCTAAATTCAGAGGTAAATAGCATGTTTTTATGGCAGTCATAGAGCCTGGCAGCTTAGCCAAGGCACAGCTCCCATGGTGTACTGAATCACGAGAAAGATCTCATGGTCTGCATTGAAAGAATTGGGGAGAGGAAGGGAAGGTGGGAAATGAGGGGCTGTGGGATGCTGGAGCACACCTAGTCCAAAGCCAGGGAAGGCACTGCAGTTCAGCCTCTGCTGCCTACAGCTTTGTGTCTTTCACATCTGCAGCGCATGGATTCTAGAAAGATGTGAATTACAATAGTGTGGCACTGGGGTAATTGCTCTCATTAGCTCCATTAGTTTACTTCCAGCACCAGATACGCAATTTTGAAGTACAGATTGTTCCAGGAGGAGCACGTTCATTCACCAATGGTTGACAGAAAAGCTTTGTTTTCCGCCTCGCAGAAAGCTGCTACAGAATTACTGCAAATGTAAATATCTATTTTTGTTATCTCTGCTGGCATATGACTTGACATATGCATTTGGTAAAATGTTGTCCTCTTCCCTTGCTTCTGGAAGCCACGTCCATCCCATCTGCTTCATTCCCAAATACTTAAATTTGCTTTGTCTTCAACATCAACGACTCAAAATAAATAACACATATCCTTTGTCTGTTGATATGGCTGTCAGCCATTTACTATTTCTTACTCCATCTGTGTCCTCCCAGCTGTTCAGTCCCAGCACTTCTTTCCAACCATGGCATTCATCAGTAGCACTTAGAGCACGAAACATTAACGTGGAGCCCTCTCCCACCATGTGCTAAGGCTGGGGCAGAGAGCACTGCCCGTGATTGGCAAGGATCAAGGATTAGGGTTTACAGGACACGGATGATCCATGGGACTGGACAGGCTGGAGACAGGACCGCTGATCTATTTGATTCATGGCAGGTAACATTCACATTGGAAAAGCTGTGGCAAACCATCTTCAATAAAAGGCAGAGGGAACAACAGGTGGGGCAGTTTAACCTCACTTCCTTGACAAAATTGTGCAGCATGTCCTCACAGAAGTCTCTGCCAAATATATGAAAGACAAGACAGAGAGGAGGAACATTATGGATTTACCAAGAGGAAACTGTTCTTGCTCAGCATGGCCAACTCTTGTGTGAAACAGCCCACTCTGAGGAGATCAGTGCATGTAGCTCCCTTTCTCCTTAGCAAAGCTGTGGGCAAGATGTCTCAAAGCTTCCCAGTACTCAAACAGGGACAAGAAGACTGGCTGGCCAGACTACAGGTAGGCTGAAAACCTGTTGGACCATTGGTCTCAAGCAATAGTGGCTGTTGGCTAATAGTGAATGTTTTCCTTTCCAGGGGCAAAGCTCCTCGGGGTATGGTACCAGGGATAACACTGCCTGATGTCTTCATCTAAGGCTGAGAAGATGGGATGGGAGTGACCCACCCCAGAGGAGCCTTCTCTCCCAGTGCCCTTAATTCTTACAATCATCAACCTTTTCATATCATGATAACAGATTCATCTTGAAGTTTTAAGACCTTTCAAGAAAAAAAAGTACATTAAAATGAGCAGATGGTTTGAGTGGGGTTGTAAATAAGTGTGTTATCTAAATGCAGGGAGTCCATTTGGGATAACAAAAAAAGCTCAGAACAATCACATAAAGAGGAAGCACATTATTGTGCTAATAAGTTGTCATCTAGAGCAAAAAAAGGAAAAAAAAAATCAAAACATCTGTTTGACTTTAAACAAAAGTCTTTTGGGAATAACACAGTGGAATGCCACTAAAAATTATATGAGTTTTCAGCTTTCGGTGGGAAAATAGAATTCCAAGAGTCCATAAAAAAGTGAAGCAGTTTTAAGATTTTACAGACAATTGCATGTAGGTGAGGGGTGGTGGGATAGTTACACAGTTTCTAGTCCAATGTTTCTCCATCTGTGATCCACAAAACACCAGAAAAGCCGATATAACACAGTTGTAAAAACAAATAAAACCAGGCATATTCCTCTCCACATGCAAAAATGCTATGAAATCAAAGGTGGTAATAGAAATATAGTGCTTAGGTCTATAAGGTTATGTTTCATCTGGTTGTAAATGAAAAGTATTGTAGCAATGCTGTTTGAATTAGTTCTTTCTCTCTTTTTTCTCACCAGATGTTTTTATGTGCTTGTTAAGACAAGTGCAAACCATCAAAGGGAGCTGGGTCAATTAACATATTGCTTAAAAAGCACTTAAAGTGTTTTTACTGCTGTGTCTTCTTCTCAGAAAGATAAGAAAGAAAGATAAGAAAGAAAGAAAGAAAAATGTGTACCCTAAAGATCTTCCTGAAGTGAAATGGGAATGCAGGCATGATAGAATTCTGAGCCTCTAAGGAAGAGAAATTTCAGCTTGAAAAACTGAAATCTGACCATTGCTGCTAGTGCAGGCTCCATTGGTGCTTGAAAAGGCAGGAGAAATTACGTGACAACACCGAGAGCACTTGTGAAACAGCTTCAGGTGCAGGTTCTGGATACAAACAACAGACAGGGAACACAGGACATTAATTTCAAAAGGAATTGAGCATCCAGAATTCTTAGCAATTCCAAATTCTTGGAAATTTGCTATCTAGTCTACCTAGAACATTAAAAAGCCTTCATTTGTTATTTCTATACAAATGAGACCAAAAAATAGTGTGCCCAGGAGCAGTAAAACATGGATATGGAAGATTGAGGAATAACAGCGTTCTGCATGAGTGAGAGCAAACTGGAGTATCAGGCCATCACAAATTTTGCAATGGAAAATACATTTTCTTCACTTGTTAAAAAGTCTTGAAATTCTGACAAAAAGACTTGAAAGGAACCAAAAAACATCCAAGGCAGTGATTAAAGTGACCTACTTGATATCGTTTACTCAAGGCCAAATTTTGCATGCCTTATGCTTCTTAGTTAAATGATACATTTGCATGCATTTATTTTTGATGGTTCTCCTTCTGAAAGAGTTGGAGAAAATTAATAACTCCAGCCAAACTCACTTCAAGCATTACAAGCTTCAGGGCTAGGAAATGACTGAGGGCAGGAAACTTCTGCTTTTGACAGGAGGCTCCTAGAAGGATACTATCGTCCTTGGCTTTGAAAGAGATGATATTTCAGAGCAAGTAACGAGCAGGCTGAGTTTGGGTTTTTTTGCTTTAGTGGCAATATTAAAATAACAAAATTCCAGTACTGATAATTCTCAAGTTTTTTGGCAAAATGGGATAACTCAAGATTTCTTGTTGTATTAGCTTTCTTTCCAAGTTTAAAATTTTTGGTTTGCATTGATACCAGTAGTATCTTTCCATTTCCCCCTTTGAAAAACCAGGTCAGTACATATATGGAAAATAACATTTTAAAACAAAATGGCTTGCTTTACCAATTAATTGCTTTTGAAATCTGCAGGTTTTGTTCAAATACTGGTTTTGTGGAAGCTCCTAGAGAAAGTCAAGCCAGAATAAAACCATTTTTATCCCACTGCCTACAGTTATTTACTTTGTGAATGACAGGATTTTGTTAACACTGGCTTTTCAACAGCCCATTATTGAAGATGCCCAGCCTGTCCTGCACATCTTCCAGCTGTCATTCCAGAAATCCATGTTTATCCCACAGTCTGAGTGGATATTTCTAATGCCACTGGAGATGTGAAGACAAAGAAATCTGGAACTGAATATTTGGGGTGGTAGGGAGGAATATTTCCATTTCAAAAATCTAGGGGTATAATTATTAATCCTTAAACTATTCTAGAAAACCAGATGAGTAGTTTTATGTTAGGCTATTATCAATAACTAATCTTCATCTTTTCAGGGAAAATCCCTCAGCTTTGGACATCACTGCTTATATAATCTCTTTAAATATTTATTCAGAATAAATAGGTTTTACATATCCCCACAGTGTCAATCTAAATATAATTTTGATTGACAGAGATACTTCAGCAAATTATACTGAGTTGAGCAGAAAACCACAATTACCCAGTTTTATTTGCTAATCACCACCCTATATTTACTGAAGTGGCTAGAAAGATTGGATCACTTGATCTCTTGCCTTCATAAAAATTACTTCGAAATGCTGCCTTTGACTTCAGTTATTTTTATTGCATATCACCAGCCTGGCCACTTTGATCATGGAAGAATGACAAGTTGTAATTATTGGTGTTTAACGGCAAAACAATGACTCTGGTAGCAGTAATTGCCCTGAGCCTTCCCCTCTGGAGGCATTTTGGGGCTGTACCTGAGGCCAGCTCTGCAAGACAGAGCTCAACAATTTGGCCATCCTTGGGGTCTCTGAGAAGGGCTGGGGAAAGTCTGGGGTCTTCCCATGCCAGAGAGCTCTACCAGGCTGCAAGGTATCTTTTCTCTTCAGAAATCCTTTAATTCTTCAAATCTAAGAAAAAGAAATATCCCCATCAGTTTCACCCATGGGTACATACTCTAGGAATAAAGGAAAACAGGAATAAAGCTAAAATCTGACAGTACAAGATACTTTACATTCATTTATGATCCAGGGATTTATTTTAAAGTTTTGTTGTTTCTCACCATTTAGGTCAGGAAAAAAATATTACAGCAGCGTATCAATAGATAAGGAATATAGCTGACTTGTTTTCTCCAGAGTAAAATGACTTAACCTCTGTGTCAGGCTCGGTCCACCTGGCTTACTGATTTTAAGGCACTTTGAGCACCTAGGCTTTGTCATGGTATATGTAAATAGTAAATCGAAGAGTCCTTTGCTCTGAAATTTAAAGCTAGTGGATAAATAAGTAGGACACATCACCAGGAAGACCACAGTAGAGATAAAATAATCAAAACAATTAGTCACAGGTATCTCCTTGTTCTAGATATTTCCAAAAATTCTGTGGAATATTTCTCTTCACAAAGCTGCAAAGGAACAAGAGCAGAAACGAGAGATTGTGGTCCAGGCACAGAGTGACCTTTTCAAAAGGGAAAGCATATGTCCTCAAATTCAAGTTGTCTAGTCTTGCTGAAATTCCACTTTTAAGTCAGCTCCCAGGATGAATTATGTCTTCTGGTAAAATAGGAAACAGAAGTCTGACAGCTGACTGCAATCTTAAATTTCATGGAAAATAGCAGAGCGCACTCATGGCCTAGGGTATCTTCAGCTTACAGCAAAACCCTTTTGGTGCAGGACTAAGATTTGCCCAGAAGAAAAAAATATCACAGGTCCATTTTCATCTGAAATAAATGGAGTAGTTTGGAAACATATGAAAAGTCCTAATGATACAAAGAACTTTTGGACACAAACATTACTGACACATAAAGCTTGCTAGAGACTCTTTTCGTGGAGAAAGGCTCTTTCTTTTCATCTTTCCATCCATCCATCCATCCATCCATCCATCCATCCATCCATCCATCCATCCGTTTGCATTCCTAAAATATCATCGTAATACCAATGTGCTGGAGAATCATTAAACAACCACCTTTTTCCTCCTGTTTAGGCTCATCTTTAAGAAAACTTCAGGAGTGGGGAAAAGAAAATAATCTCATTAAGTTATCCAGAAATCCAGATGTGACCTTTAATAAGAAGCTTTTATTTGGCCCAACATTTGTTTCTAAATCACATACTGGGAGCTTCATCCCTCTGACCTACACATTGGAAGCTGTAACCAGGGTACTGAAGTGTTGGGTCACTTAAGGGAGACACATTCTTATAGGGCATCATTCCTTTCCCTATCCAGCCTTGCAAGCCTTTCTTTCAGCTTTTAGGAATGTAGCTTTCTACTTGTCCTTATTACTTTTCCATCATGTTAATAATTTCTGTTATTTTTGCCATTTTGCAATAAGTGTAGTGTGTCAGGAATTCCAGGATGGGCAGGGAGGAAATGAAGAGATTGCAGAATTAGAGACCTGGAGTTTCAGAAGGTGAGCTTTTAAACCTGTGAGTTGTTCCTTAGTTCTAAAAGGGAAATTAAAAGAAACAGGGAAGGGGTGTCTAAAAAAGACTGTGGTTCTGTATTGTGCCATGTGGGATGCACATGAACCCTTTTCTTGTCTCAGGAGAGTCGAAATGGGGATACTGCTGAAAGAAAAGCAAAGAACAGCCTTTGGTGTGTGCTATTGTGGGTGTTCAGCCAGCAGAGCCAATTTAATGCTATTATACTAGGTGTGAAAAACTGGGAATGGATAGTGGCTTTCCCATTGCCAGCAATTTTCTCCTGAATATTTAGGCTTTAAAATATAACATTATTTAGCAAAAGTAGCATTTCTGATTCTCTCCTTATTTGTCTTCATGGCAAATATTTACAACTTTGACACCATTTCCCACTGGAGGAGGTGCCTCTCAGAGCCAGGCACCGAATCCCTGCTGCCTTTGCATTATGTCATTACTGGATGCCATCTTTTCCTCGTCTCAAAAATTGCCTTTATACAAAGAGAATGTTGGAAAACTTAAAGGCTCCAGAAAGGGATAGCAAAAGCCACTAACAAACTTCCTGCATGTCACAACATTATTCATTTCCTGCTATGCCCACAGGGATGAAGGAGCAGAGTGAGCTTCCATCAGCACGGAGCCTCTCGGTGCCTTATTCACAGGATGTGCTTCAGCAGAGGAAACCTGAGGCCACACGGAAGGAGACTGCAAGTGACAAATGCAAACAAGGAGCAAACACCTTCGCTATTTGAAAAAGAAAGATGAGAACATTGAACATCTAACTAGATTAAGGGTGAGGACAAATAGAACGTAAAGGGTAAACTTCGCAGTCAAGCAGACAAATAAAATGCTGAAGGGCACTTCCGTTCATGACAGACAGAGGAAGAAAGAGATCTGCTTTCATGGCATAGAAACCCTGTCAGCAGCCCCCAGGAAGAATTCATTCCTACTGGGACATGTACAATTAAGAGAAAATACCTGTACCTACCTCCTGTTCTAATCTTTATTAAAAGATCTAATATACAATCAGAAGCATTTTCGTTCCTCTAACTTTATTGAACTGTTACAAACAATAACAGGCAAATAACAAAAGTGGGCTGCTTATCTTGTGGCTTATAATCACATGGAAGTTATTGACCACATATTTTTGTGTCCTAGAATGGCATAAATGTGGCTGTTTAAACACTCACAGGTCATCAAGCACAGGCACAAAGTCAAACTTGCATGTGACAATTTAATTTCAGGCAGCTCTTTCTGATCATTTTTCTTCAACACAAAATTAGCTAAAGTGACCTTAACTGGGTTGATGTTGATCCCTCCGTGCAGAAGAACCCATACATAAGGGAAACATGGTTTAATATTTACAAGTGCTCTGAAGAAGACAAAAATGACCTTTCTTAATTAAATGTCATGACATGAAGGGTAATATTGGGATAGAATATGCATCTAAATAAAGTTAGGATCCTCGTGTCTCTGGTAGAGTTAAATATTCTGGATTCAATTCTCTGACTTAACACTGGTGAAAAAACAGGATTTGCTGTTTTGAGACAAATGGAATTACCTTGTTTTATATCAGCAAATCCCGCACAAACCCAAGCTCTCTGATCCTAGACTTGCTGGGATAAGTACATTTCAAGAATTTATAAACTTCTGTGAGGGGAAGAAAAGTGTTTTCACAGACTTGTATTCGGTGGGAGGTGCAGCTCTGTATTAACTTTCACTCAGGAATGCTTCATTATCCAAGATTACAAATTCATTTGACATAATGGAAAGACAGGATAAATTATTCAGAAAAGATGTGAATAGTTTATATGCCGTCAGTAAATTCTCAAGGACAGGGAGATTTGAAATATTGTGTGGCATAAGGTTAATTACCTATCTGATGTGAATTCATACATAGATATTCTCATTTGAAGTATGATTATGCTTTTAAAATACACACAAAATGTTATGGTCTGCTTACTTCTCTGTCTTAACCAAAACTTTAGTACAAGTAAGAGAATATACATTTCTCTGGTTATTTCTCCTGCTGATAATTTTCAGGGCAAGCTGTGATTTCATTTGTTTCAGCCATGCTGGAACATTTTTAGTATTTACACTGCATTTTCTCCCTTTAAATTTGTGGGTTTGTTGCAAATGAGGGAAGATACAGCATGAAGGTACAAATCTCTAAACACAAAATATAAACTTAGAGAATTCGGAGGAAGTTGAGGACATGCAAATGAAATAAAGAAAAGTTTCACGTGAAAACTTTTTTAAAACCTTGCCAATGTAATATGGTTAACTCATTCATTCTCTTACTTTAGCTCTATAGTAAGGACATATGTAATAAAATGCAGATGGAAGGACTGCTAATGAATCTCATTTATTAATTTACTTAAGCAATACTTAAGAAAAGGGATAAGTCCTGTTCCAGTCCTAGTGTTAGACTGAAGAGGTGTTTGAGTCCTTCTGGAGTGGCCCTGGAGCAGCCAGAGCTGCCCTTGCTGGCGTCTCCCGGAGCCGACCCTTCTCACCACACACTTTGTGCAGAGAGAGGAACACACATAAATTTTGTTGCACAAAGCAACAAAAAAAGGAAAGGCAAAGGCCAATCAATACTGTCAGCTGAAGGAGTGCTCTCGTCTCAACAAACACCCCTGAGTTAGGAGACAAACATTCCTGTGGGTTTTCTGGTGACTTTAACCTGCAAGGAGGGATCGAGTGGGCCTTTGGAGTGTCATCCAGCAGGAAAGCAGGCACAGTTTGAGCATTAGGGGAGGCCAAGAAGGGCTAAAAATGAGACTCTCTACAATTTAGAGATCTGACCCATCAGCCATAGTTTCCTAGTCCTCTCCAGCATAAAAAAAAAAAATAGCTATGGGACAAAATATAAAAAGAGAACAAATATCTCTAGTACTTAGAAAATACACCAGTCATTGTTATTTTAGAAGTATAAGCACTTGATTTTTTATGGACTGCATTTAGGGACTTAACTAATTGTCCTCTCAGCCTCAGTGAATGCATGAAACAGCTCGAAGAAGAGGGGTCACAGAACTTGGCAATATACCTTAACACATAGCATGTATTTCTGACACTGCTGAAAATCTGACATAAAATAAACTTAGAAAAACTATTATTGTTATATTACATGATCTCAACTAGCAAAGCTTTCATAGCCATGACATAAATTCTGAGCCAAAAAATCACTTTACCCTTTAATAATTACTTTATCTACTGTGACTAATGCTGATTATTTTGTTTCATGCTTATATTTTGTTTCATTTTTACAGGATTTCTGCTCAATGCTATTGAAGACTGCCCCAAATTCGTTCAATACTCTTAATTAATATTTGTGTTTCCAAGACATTCCTGCAATTACACAAGGTGTAATTATAGGAACATTAATCTGTCAGCAATAATTTTAGAAAGGTTCACAGGCTCTCAGCTCTCAGTGCACTTAATGGGGCCACTCTGCCAGAAGAAGCCAGTGGGAGAGACAGGTTCAAATTCAGACTCTTTTCTCTTCTCTGACAGAGAGTATGTTCCTGCCAAGCCAGTAGAACATCAAAGGAGAATAAACAGCTTATTGAACCAATTTTCAGGGACAGGATGTAGGCCTGGTCCAAATTCCCCCAAATCAACAAAAAAATCAACTTTCCCCAGGCTCAGAGCCACCCAGAGCTGCTGGGCATGCTTGCAATGCCAAAGCCAAGAGCAGCCAGCCCAGCAGAGCCTGGCTGCTCCCAGGGAAGGGCTCCTGCACTCTCAAGGCAATAAGGCTCCGTTCTTCGCTGTTTCACGGAAAACAGGCAAAAATCTGTGGGGGAGAGAATTTTCCTCTGCTGTACAAACTCCTTAAAAGATGGATTCTATATTTGAATGCCTGATTAATATGCACCCAAATGTGGCTCAAATGCTGAGTGTTGGGATCAAGATCTACCCTTCTGTGTGTAGAGAGCTACAACTAATATCCACGTGTAGCCTGACACTTGAGGGAAGCGATGCCCGACCCACAGGATTAGCAGGTGTAGGTTGATTAGGCTGACCCTTATTTACTTGTTTGAACCCCTGAGTATCGTTCCTGTTTATAATGTAGCTGTGTGTGGAACCAGCTGCCACCTCACCAGGGTAATAGTGACAACAGCTTTAATTCCAGCTTGTCCCTGGCAGGAATCCCTGACGCCCAACCACCAGCTAAGCCTTGCTCCCCAGACAGGGGAATCCCTGTGCCATGAGCTTGTCTGGCACAGACCAGTGCAGCTCTGTTGACCTCAACTACGTGATTTTCTAAAGAGCTACACTAATTTATACCAGTTGAGGCTCTGACCTTTTAATTCTGATATCAGTTAATCTGCATCAGTGAATAGGTTATCTCTTTAATTTAAATCATTGCTGCATATGAAATTACTCAGTAAAATTTGACGGTTGGCTAAAATTAATGAAAAATTTGTCTCGCTAAGGCCTTGCACAAAGTTGAACTTTGCAGTATTAATCTTAGCAAATTAAGGCGTGGGAAAATGTGCTTTGTTAGCAAACGGCGATTTGTGTCACAGAGCGAGCGCTGAAGGAATTAAGTCTCACTGCTTAAACTGGACGCTGATTCAATGAATTGTGTTCGTGTTAGGGACCCTCATCTTGGGGCTGATGTAAACCTGTGGGATGCTTTCTCACTGTGGGCAGACTGGAGGGAGCAGCACAGGGGCACACAGAGTCACAGCCTCTGCAGCTCCCACAGGACATTTGATGCCATGTCTGCAGGAGACGGGGTGCTTGTGAACCCCCTGTCTGCTGGGCAAGTACCATGCAAGGGGAGCTGGAGCTGTGCAGGCTTAGTTACAGGAGGGTGTTGAGAAATTCACATTTATTAAACCACAACAGCAGACAAAATGTTACCTCTTGTATTACTAATACTGAATAATTTGTTCACTTATTGCCTGTTAATTATGCGTCACTAACAAGTTGCTAAACCACTTTGATCCTAATTTGAGGCAAGCTGTGTGAGCTGAGCAGGTTTTCCCCACGACACAGCACTGCAGTCACACATGGCACCAGGCAGCTGGCCCCACACCCCCCTTTCCCCATGGCAGCTCCATGCTGGGTGTCAGCAAAAAGAGACCATTGACATGTGCGGATGAGGGAACATCACCTCAGGCAAAGTTATTTCTGTGAGAGCCAATAATTTATGATACTGGTGGAACTTGTAGCACACGTGCTCTGAGCTACTAGACAGGGTGGAGGGCAGGCTGGTACTCACTCCTCCATTGTCATCCTTCACCCCCTTAAAGATCATCTGGAACACTGCCATCACCTGAGTTTTTGGCACTGCAGTGGGGTAACCGTGCTCATTGAGGGAGGAGCAACAAAATCTCCTTCCCTCTCATTGCTCCTTAGCACAGTTAAACCAGGCTGCAAACCCCTTGCCTATCCACTCCCCCAAAGAGAACAATGTTGATTCACAAATACATTATGTGCAGATGAAAGTTTCCCCTAAGAGGATGCCTGTCCTGCAGCCATTTTGCTTCTGAGTGTGTTTGCTACAAATTATAAAGTGAGATGTGCATGACCTCATGCATCAAAGCCAGGGCCATATTTTTTCTGCTGTTGCAATCCATCAATACCTGATACTTTCAAGGGTTCATCACACGTTCATTCGTATTCTGTCAGACAGTCTTTGCATCCACATCTGCTGCCATCATGGCCAGATGTGAAGCAATCTCTGAACCAAAGCAAGGGCCCATACAACGTGCTGGGAGATTCTCAGCAAAGTGACCAGCTATGGATGCATGATGACAATTTTGAAAGAAAATTATACTTACAATTTTATTGCAACATCAGTGCCCTAAAGGTTTTTAAAGTCTACTTTTAAGGGAAAAGATACCTCTTTATAAACCTGAAAAGTTTAGGAGAACATGGTCCCTTGAAAATTTACCAAGGTTCACTGGTTATAATTTAATGCTTGGCTGATACCACTGTTACAAACATGACAACAACAACAAAAGTAATTTAAGAGAGAAAACAAACAGCAGTTTTTTCTATCTGGCACAGTAGCATAGTAGAGGCTTTTTCAGGAGCTACTTTTAAACAAGAGTGAGTGCCCTGCCTTAAGCTTTACCTCAGCAGTGACTCACCAGGCAGGGCACTTTCTAGATGTAAATTAACCCCTTGAGTTCAGGACCCTTGAATCCTTTAGTCTGGTTACTCTACAGCCTATGCCTGAAGCAAGTGTGGTTCAGCTGTGGGTTTCTAGGTACAAACTCCGGGGGAGCTGCTGTGCCATCTGACCTGCAGTGCTGCTGTCCACTTCTAAACCCTCCTTTACAATTATTTAGCCTGGAAAGCTCAGTCCCTGCCTTCAATAAGGCTTGCCCTTCCCTCTGGACAGAGGGTAGAATCACAGAGTCATAGAACACAATCTCAATTTAAAATTTGACTGCACTGACTTTCAACATATTTGTGAAAGTTCATGGATTATCTGCAAAAGGCTCAGGAATGCGAATTTAGGAATCGGTCATCTCATATTTCTGTAGGAAAAATCCTCATATTAATGTGAATAATACTTTAACTGTGAGACATAGAGGGCACAAGAATTAGAAACAAGCCTTATTTGCTATTTCTCTAACTCCATGTTCAGTTTTCACACAGCATAATCACAAAAAGCAATGACCTTTGTGTCCCTGCAGTCTGTTGTGTTCAGGCACCAACAGCTCTGCCCTGAATAAACACTTCTCATTTCTCTCTGTCCAAATGCATAAAGCTGGGAATTGCATCCAGATGTCAGAAACCCCAGAAGGGTCTGCAGCTGCTAAGAAACCCATTCCCCATCCCTCTGTAACAATTTCAACGCAAAGTTCCCTCAGGGAAGTTATCGGTCTCTTCCTTCTCTCCCCTTGCCACCACACCAAGTATTTACAAGCTCTCCTGGCACTGCGGTCACTAAACTGCTCCTACCTCTGCCTCTCCCTCCCCCGACTGCCTTGGTGCTCAGTCTCAGGAGGTTTGAGGGATGGCAGGAATAATATCATGCAGTCTCCAAATTCAGATCCAGCCAAAAGGCCCGTAAACAAATGTTTGCAGAAGCTTTTATCTTCTGAACAAACTTTAGCTCACCCTTTCTTCCTTGGTAAGAAGAAGAGACTGTGAATTTAGAAAGTTTATTATGTAAGGCTGATTATTTTCTTCACCACAGAAACACTTCACAGCTGGATCCCACATCTACCTGAGACTGAACATGCAGGGAAGGAGCAAGGAGACCCTCTGCATAACCTCAAGATCCTTCCTGTTTAAAATAGATGGGTTTGTGTTGCAGGAATCTTAAAATGTATTTATTCTAGTCTAGGTAAAGCTTTAAATCTGTATGAAACAAGTTTAAGTCAGGACTCATCAAGAACTGCAATGCCTTTTGAATGTGCAAAAACCAGTGAACTACCAAATTAAGGAACAAAATGTTGTTTATTTGTGTCCTAGCAGTGTTTCCTTCAAACAATCGCAGTACAATTTTCAAGGAATGTCAACCTATAAAGCATAGAAAGGTTATAAATTATTCCTTTCTAAATGTAAATCTTATAGTGCACCAATTAAAATTATCTAAATATTTAATAACAGGTTTCTACTGATTAAAGATCCTGATCTTCCCTGTATACTTCCACCACTACCACAGGATTATTAATCATTTCTCCTTGAGAAAAACCCAGTAATTTATAGTGTCATTCTATTGGTCTGTTGGAAAATAAGAATGAGCATGTGTTGCTTTTTTCATGCATGGATGATATTTTAGATGAATAAATTAATAAAAAATGGTGACAGTGTAATGCTTGCATATTGATAGGATGAATTTTTTATTATTTTCTTAATGTAATTTTTTGTTTTCATCTTGCTTTTATACTAGAGGTAATTTCTGGAAAAATGTCTTAATTTCCTTTGTTGAACTATTTAATGAATGTGCCAGAGCAGCTTGTATTACTTGCATTCAGAGTAAAACTTGCATACTGCAGAACAGATGGGTATTGTGAACTGTTATGATGGCAGAGGTTTTAAATAATACATGAAGAATTTTTCTGTCTCATTAAGTTTCCAGTTTCTTTAAGAAACATCTTTAAAACAAAAGCAAAATATTCTTCATGGAAGCTGTTCTTGTTTTGTGTAACTAGATGTCTTTAGCTGTTATGAGGAGAAATATTGCTATGAGAACAAAGGCATCACAGCTTTAACTCTGATTTACAGTTTTAGTGCACAGTTGTACAGCAAATGGACTCAGTTCCTGGTGCTTCAAAACCACCAGGGCCAAACACAAATCTAAGGAACAAATAAAAAGGAAGGTGCTACAAATACCTTCCCTTCTTCCACTCAACTCTCTAGAACACTTACCAAAGGCTCCCACCTCCCCAAAAGCAGCTCTCTTCATCTCTTTTTCTCTTCCTACTACATTACCAATTTTTTCTTCTATTTCCCCCTATGGTTTCATTTTCGAGTGCATACCCCACTTATTAATCAGAAACTCTGTTTGCAGGTTTTCTGAATTCTATTAAGAGAGAAATTGGTAAGCACAGAAATTTCTTGTGAGTTTCACTCACAGGCTACATAAACAGTAGATTATTTTGCACAATTTTGAACAGAGAAAGAGAATAAGGCCAGTGCCGAAGAGGAAATAAAGGCAATTATTAAAATTTTCACTTAGAATGCTTATTTGCTATTAAAAGGATAATAGGGTAAGATATTTTCTGAGTCAAATAGTTCTGCTAACATTCAGACCATAAATTTTAGGTTTACACCAATCACAATAATGAAGAAGATATGCCAGTTGTCAGAATTCATTTTCCCTTTGAATAAGCTGAGCTGGAATGCAATTTAAATGAGATGAGCCAGAACAGCAGACCAGCACATAAGGACCATGGCCCAGTATACAAAACAAACAAGTTATGAATCTGAGCAATGAGAATACATCCATTTATCAAGACATGCACTGGGGGAGAGGACACTGAAAGCTGACAGGATACAAAAGAGTCATCAGGATGGTCAGCCTAGTCGACCTCTGCACTCCTGAAAATACCCAACCCTTGTTAAACAAGAGCAAGTTCTCCCTTCTTGCCACCTGAGCTTCCTTTGCTGTAAGTGTGAGCTGAAGGTAAGGGCTCAAACAAAAGATTGCTGTGCCTCGTTTGAGACTGCTGTGAAGAGACAAGATTTAACTTTTGGCATTTTAAGGTATCACCTGATCTGTGATATCTGCCCACAACTTAAAGACTTAATTTCTCTTGTAAATCAAAGCACGTGCCTTGGATTCCTCTGCCCACTTTGAGACTGGCTTGAACCCAGGCACTGGCAAGACGGCGATCAGGGTGAGCTCCAGTCCCTACAGACCCCACTACAACTCATCTGTGCCAGCCACAGCCAGGGGGTTTTACCCCTCCTCTGGCCTTTTGGCTTTTAATTCTACTGCTGGACTCTGACTGTCCCTACATCAACACCAACAAGGTGCTTCCTCCATCAGATTTCTGCTAATGCTTGCTCCTGCCTTCGGGTGTCTTCAAATTCCATTCCAGGAGCGGAGACAACGGTATGAAACTGTACATATGTGAAATGACATCCAATGATAATTTAAAACAAACAAAAAAAGAAGATAAAGCTTCTATTCAATTCATGATTTTAACAGGGGCACATGCTTTAACAGCTCAAGAATTCCTGATCCTATGAGAGTTTCTAGGATTCTTAGCATCACTCAGCACTCTGCTGGCTTCTAGGAACACAAAGTGACTCTATCCCAAACAAACCCACGACAAGCTCTATATATTAAAAGCACATGAAACTTTTTTATAGGCAGCCTAAATCTCCACATAGCTTTGAACTACCACCTGAAAAATGCAAAACCAGATATTCTCCCTTCCTAAGAATTTGTGAGACAAAAAACCATAATCACCTCTATGGTTGTTAATTGCTGCTCAATACTTTCTGATTCCCATAGGAAACACCGGATACATTGTGGCTTAGAACTGAGTGATCTGATTGGATTTGTTTGCTTGTTTTAGATATGCCTACCACCACATTCCCAGTTTAACTGCTGGAGTTTCCTGCTTTTGAAATATTTATGAGCTGACTCAGGTGACATTGCTTTACAAGTATCAGCAGTTCTGTCACAAAGTGGTTAGTTTTGCTTCATCTTCATAGCTCCTTAGCAGATGTTAGTTGTTTCTGCTTATATGTTCCTTGCTTCCACAGAGGAATGCACTTCTCTCAGCACTGAAAAGTGAGCTGATATTTTCTCTAGAATTCCTGGGCACTAATTCCCTCTCAAACAATTATCCAGTACATCTTTCAAAAACCTCATCACTCAGCTACATAGCTACATTTGAAAGGTGAGATACAGGACAAGATGTAGACGTAATTTGAAGCTCCCACCTTATGACTTCCCTGGGTTTTGTTTTTTTTTTTTTTTTTTTTTTTTTTTTTTTTTTTTTTTTTTTTTTTTTTTTTTTTTTTTTAAGGTCAGTGACGACAGTAAATAGGATTAGTTAGAGCAGTTAGTGCAGCTGATAGAGATTGGCTGCACATGAAGATCTGTGGCATGTGGCCATTGCTTTTGGCAACATGTGGATTATAGAATTGTGCATTCAACTCTTTCCTTCTCATGTCAGTGTTCTGCCAAGTCTCTCAGGGCTTATTCGTACTTTTCAATAGCATCTGTACCTCCTACTTCCTGTTAAAATATCCTAAATTGAAATGCAATGAGATGTTCTCAGCATTTTCTAGTTTAGTCAAGATCTTGGTTGAGTTTGATTAAAGTTGTTAAGCAATCTTAATTTGAGAGGTAAAAAACTGAGGGAATGAAGGAATAGTCATAATAGAATTGTATGCCTCAATTAACACTTAAAGATGATCTGTGGGGCACCAACAAGACACGAATGGCTGCCAGCCACAGTGAAACGCAGCAGACAGAGCAAATTTAGGCACAGTCACGTGGGAACTGGCACCTGCAGAGAAGGATGTAATGGAGTGATGTGACTGTGGAAGCCGTGGAAGAGAACGAGAGGCACCTAATGAGGCAAAGAGCAGGCCCTCCTCTCCTTTCCGCCTCTGGTGCCACTCATATGAACTTTCTTCTCCACTCTATCTCAACCTTGGGCAAGCCCCTTCCCTCAAGGGACAAAGACTTGAGAAGTGAAGGGAACTAAGACAGATGGAACAGCACGGGGGCAGTCTGACTGCATCTGTGTGGGAAAAGAATGGAGAGGGAACCATGGGATGAACCACACGTTGGCTGACTTGGCTGATGGACTAGAGGTCACTGGAGGCTTTCCCATGCCAAGGAACCTTTCAGCCACTAGGATAAAAGAATTGAGAAATTCATTAGAATACTCAAAGCTGTGACCAGAGAGGAGACTTGTCTCTCCACAGACTAGGGGAAATGATGGGTAAATTCTCTGTAGGGTGTAGGTGATCAGATAGGGGTGCTGGTGTAACTCATTAAAGCTTCCCCAGTTTCATTAGGAGAAGCTGACTTCCATCACTCCCTTTATTGTTAGTTTCATAACAAAAGCCCTTGACACACCTTCCATCCCATTTTATGTTACAGTACAGTATCTTAATATCACATGAATGCATGACTGTTTCATTGCTCCACAGAACAGACTATCAAACAGTAATTTACAGCTTTCATTCTCTTTATAAGCACTAAAGTATCATTTCTTCTCCTTCCTTCATTTTTCCCTCTCATGTGAGCATGGATAATTCACCAAATAAGAATTAATTCTTTCTGCAGGTACTGCCTAACCAGTAACTGGGCAGCTCTTGGCAACTCAGAGCACCTTGCTCCAGTTATTTACAAGTGAGGGAACTTGCTATCATTGTGCTGGTTTCAGCTGGGATAGAGTTAATTTTCTTCCCAGTGGCTGGTAGGGGGTTGTGTTTCGGAATTGTGCTGAACACAGGGTTGGTCACACAGAGATGTTTTCGTTACTGCGGAGCAGAGCTCACACAGACCCAAGGCCTCTTCTGCTTTTTGTAATGGGGAGGGGTTGGGGGTGCCTGGGAGGCTGGGAGGAGGCACAGCTAGGACAGATGACCCCAGCTGACCCAAGGGATATTCCAGACTACATGGCATCCTACTCAGAACAGAAAGTGGAGGGAAGAAGGAGGAAGTGGGGGATGTTTGGAGTGATGGAGTTTGTCTTCCCAACTGCTCCATGTATGGGGCCCTGCTCTCCTGGAGGTGCTGAACACCAGCCTGCCCAGGGGGAGCAGTGACTTAATTCCTTGTTTCTCTTTGCTTATGTGCATGGCTTTTACGTTCCCTACAAAACTGTCTTTATCCCAAGCCACGAGTTCTCTAGCTTTTACCCTTCCCATTCTCTCCCCCGTCCTGCTGGTTGGGGTGTTAGTGAGGGGCTGCCTGGGGCTGGGCTGCTGGCTGGGGTGAAACCATGGCATCTGAATAAGGTCCTGTGTACAGTCTTTAAAACTCTTTTGTTGCAGTCAAGTCAAACCCTCCATATTTCCTGTTCTCCCACTCTTTTCCAATGAAAGCTGAGTAGGCAACAGCCTTCAGAAGGAACTGTTCTCGACACAGGTCTTTCCCTCTTCCCAACAGTGCTCAGTGATTTTACTTCATGCAAAGGACTGAAAGCCAACTAAAAAGTATTGCACTTCCCCTCCCTCCCCACCACCTTCCCCAAGAGTAATTTTAGTGGAGCTTTGATTGATGTCAGATGAAATTAACTGGAAACATTTAATGTGTTTAACATGTAAAGGCTTAGGGCTCTATTCACTTGGAGTTAGAGACTTTCTGTGCTTCATAAACTCAGAGGACACTGAAGCCTGAATTTCAGCTCTGCAGCCAGATGACTTATTAAACAGCACCTTGACTCCTGCCATCGTTGCTGCTTTTCACTTCATTATTAATAGAAAGAGGACTTGAACTGATGGCAGCAAGAATGGAATCAAAAGTCCTGTGGCAGAGATGCTGTTAATTTTAGTATTGTGTCCATCATTAAGCATCAGATTAAATCAAGCTATATTTCCCTCAGCAGCTGTTGAAAATCCGCATTTAACCAATTGAAAAGGAATATTGTGCTTCAAATGGAAGGATGAATGACGTTCCTGCTAACAAATATCTTAGAGAGAAGGGCTCTGAATAGACAGGGAGGTTTCATGGGGCATCTGCTCAAGAGTATAGTCTCGGGTTTCTTAAAACTAGAAAAGTCCTCGGTCATTTAAAAAATTGAAAGTTGAATAATTTTTTCCTCCCTTCTTATACTTATAGCAGCACCTGGAGAAGAGAGGTTTATTTCTAAGTCAACAAGTTATATCAAGTTAGAAAGAAAATGGTTTTTTAATATGCACTTCCTCTTTGACCATCTATCTAAGGCAGATTAACCCTGATAAGGGATAGATATGAGAGGTTCTGGGGCTCCTGAGGGATGCCTTAGTCAATCACAGCTGAGCAAAGGGAAGGTCTCCGTGAGTGTGCAAGGCAGTCTTTGCTCAGGTAATGCTTCATGGAAAATTGGTGGGAAGCAGCATGGTGCACAGGCTAGTGAGGGCATGCAGGATTTGAACTTTACTCATTTCAAGAGGATCTACTTGCACCTGCTTTTCTACTGGTATTCAGTATTACTTTACCGACATGTAAGCAAGTCTGTCAAGAGCAGAATATTCTTCCTAAGCGATGAAGGGGCTTTGAAGGGTCTGTCTATACAAATACCAGACATTATCCTTTCTACGCTCTATTCTTTGCCATTTCTAAATACATTTACTTGTGTTATGTATTACTCTGTGATTATTTACCAACTTATCTCTAGCACACACTCGACATGCCAAGCTCAGAGCAGCTGGGTTGTTAAAAAGTCGTGCTTCAGTGAGACAATTGGACTCTATTACTTAATTATGGCTTACAAAGCTTGTCAGTAATTCTTCAAAATCCAGCTGCAGTCATGACTTCAGCAGCTTATTTGCTACAGTCATGGCACTAATGGGGCAGTTACCATAGAGCAGTTACCACAGAGCAATGGCTTCACTGTTACTCTGATGCAGATTATTGGCTTTCTGATCAATTTCCCCCTCATAAGATCTGGATAACAGTTCCACAAGACATTCTTAGTACTATTACATATTTTACGTAGTAAACTCACATCCTCCATTCTACCAGAAAACTTTTCATTTTCATAGTTCCTTTTGCATCTCATTTTCTCCCAGAATGCAACAAGAGTTGGGTTTCAGTCCCCTTGCTCTGGAGTCAAGCAGCAAGTGGTGACAAGGCTGGAATTAGCCAGACTTTTGCTGCTCATGAAGGATTAAACCACTTGATGAAACTCTGCGGATACATTTGTCTCAAAGTGTCAGAGAGGGGGTAAGAATTCAGTTTGCTGAAGCAGAGAACCAGTTGAGATGCAGTCACAGGCCCTGCAAGCATTTTAAGTCCCCTCAATGTGAAATGAAAGAAGTCCATAAAATACATGAAGAGCATGTATAGAAACATAGATCACAAATCATATAAATTTCCAAAAGGAGGCCTTCCACTAACTTGCTTTAAATCTTCATCTTTCCAGAAAATGTAAGCTGGAAAATTAAGAGCAGAGGGGATGCATGTATTGTACTGAGACTTTTAAACAACACAATTCATTTTAGTTTCATTCTTCTGCAGTAGTTTGAAGTATGTGTATAACATACGCTTTCTGCTGAAAAAATATATATGCATGTATATATATATATATACACACATACACACACATATTTCTGGGGAAAGCATACAGTTCTTTCTCAAAACATCTGTAAGATACCTTGAATGCATTTTGCAATTGCAGACGAATGACCTTGAAAGGTTAATCAATCAGCAACCATTTTCTAGGTTGTGTGTGAAGCCAGGGAAAATGGAAACAGTTGTGCTGTCTGAGACAATTTATTTTTCTGTATCTTCACTGCAAAACACTCAGTTAGAAGGTATCAAGAAGGACCCATGCCATGCAAATACAAGGTCATACCCGGTGAGTAATAGGCTGGCAATTCCAGAGGGTCACAGGGTCGGATTGCTGCTATTTATTTCATAACAGGACAAAGAGTAGAAGTTCTTTTGCTGTGTCTGTCATGCCTGCAAGATCAACCACACTGTGCAGCCACAGATGCTGCTACTGTGCAGCAGGAGGAAATCAAGCAGCCTGCACAGTTCAGCGTTGATGTGTGTTCGAAGGGACTTACAGCAAAAGCCTCAGAACTGCCACATTTCTGGAGTTCTGTGTAAGGCAACGGAGCAGCCAGGTTATTTACAGTTGTTGCTGGATCTGTCTGCAGTGATGGGCCACAAAGTCTGCCCGTAAGCCAGTCCTCAGGGTGAGGTTCTTCTGTCATGGAGAGGCTTTCAAAGCCCATCTGAATGTCTCCATGTACTAAATACTCAGCTGTACAGCGTGATCCCCAGGTCATACGCTAAAAAAGCACTATTCAACATTTTTTGGTGAGTTAATTACAATATTTCTTAGATGCTGAAGAAAACTAGAATGTGTTCCAACTCAGGTTAGGCAAAAATAAAGCAACTATGTGACGTATGCCATTACTGTGATTCAAAACCATGCATTACTAAAAAATGTATGGTCCTTTCCTGAAACAGCCACAGAGAAACAGGAAATTATTAGGTGTTTAAACATGAAAGGCACAAATATTGATCTCATAGCTAAACTGCCAAAGGAAAGAGCAATCCATTTCCTTCAACATGCAGTGCTATATTATGAGTTCCCAAGAAACAGGAAGACATGAAACAAAAGTAAGATCGAGATGTAATGTTAGCTAGAGAACTCCATTCCCCCAAATTACGTCCAGCACTTTAGAAGTTGTGTGCATACATGGAAGCTCTGAAGCATCACTGGGTTTTCATTCCACTTTTCCAAGCCTCCTATTCCCAAAAGAGCACTAGGAATTTTTCAGCAATGCAGAAAATCAAATATTGAGGGGTTGAACTCCTAACTCCACAGAAGTCATGGTCAACATTCCCACTCCCTTGAATCCACTTTTTATTTTTTTATTTTATTTTTTTACTGGGTAGCAATAAGGCAGGAGCTCAGGCTGAGAAACTAATAGCAAGCACAATCCAGACCACGCTGAAAAGACAAACTGCCTAAATGATTGGGCAAAAATGGTAAATCACTCTCCTTATAGATTTCAAACCTGAACCTAACAGCCCATTAAAAACAGAGAGACGGCTGAGGTCGCCAACCTAATTGTTTGCTGGAGAAACAAGGGTGAATGTCAGGAGCAGGACGAATGCCCGTCTCAAAAAGCTTTTCATCAGTATGTGCAGGGAGTTGCTGACTCCATCAGGTCATGGGGCAGGGAAACGTGGAGCAGTCTCCACCTCTCAGACTCCATTAGAGAGAAGCAGCACTCTAAATTCAGAGTGCCTCTCCTTCACAAACCCCAATTAGTTTGACAAGGCAGCATTTGGAGTCTCTGTGGAGCTGCATCGCTCAAACCAAGGCAGGATTTGGAGCATTATGAATTGTGATATATCAAAGGTGAAAACACACCCAGAACTTGGGATTACTGTGTTTTAAGTATGATTGAAGTTGATTTCAGGTAGCACAGGTGGTGCTGGAGCAGGATGGGCAGAGCTGCTTCCCTAAGGTGCCCACTCTGGGCACTGTGTCCCAGTGAGAACAAAGAGCAGCTGCCCGAGCCCCAGGGCACAGCTCCCCTCAGCAAGGCTGTGACCTACAGTGCTGCCACCCCAACAGGAAACCAGGACATTTCCACTGCTATTTCCATCACAGGAAACCAATATTCTGTCACAGGACTGGCTGCAGGGAAAGGCAATGCCAGGACAACAGCTACTGCCCAATCCTATTGCTTTGGGAGCAGCAGAGATTTACGGCACAGAGAGAGGCAGAGTTCTCCAAAGTGTCTTAGGAAGGCCTGAGGAGAGAAAATGGAATTTCACAGCTCTTCCTGAGGCAGCAAGGAGGCTCTAGGACATAGACATCAGATGAGATGGCAGTGCTGGAGGAGAAGCTCAAAGTAGATTGTGTTCAGAAAAAGAAATTTGTATTTGCTGTCTCCAGTTGCTGGAAATGGAAAAATATCCATAGTCCTGTCATTGACCCCAGTAAATCTTTTTATCACAAGTCTCTGCTTTAAAAATGTAACAGAGACTACAAAACGTGGAGTTAAATACTTTGGGATTAGAGATACAATCTGAGAAGCAACAGTAAAATAGTTCATCCCACAAGAGATTTCACTTATCTCTTTCAGAGGTAAGTACACAGGGAGCTGACAAAATAAATTTGCCCTTGATATCTTCCTGGGTAACCTGAGAGGAAAATTAAATCCATCTTCTTTCCTGAACATGACATTTATTTGGCTTAAGGAAAATCTTGTTTATCAATTACGTGTAGCACTTCTAATTAACCATTAGGAGTGAGGGGAAAAAAACTAAAAAGGTTTGAAGGCTTAAAGTATGGATATAGAGCTTGTGTTGAGAGGGATGGACTTAGTTGTTCTTCCTGCTAACCAGCACAGTGCTTTGTGATGCCAAGTCCTTTAGAAACTCTCACAGGATCAGGACCTTTTCTTGACCTCTTAAAGGCTATAATCCTGTTAAAATTATGAATCAGAGCTTTGTATTTTTTAAATTATAATTAGATAACATTCCACATATATATAGTCTCCTATTGTCTCAATTTCTTTCCAAAATTATTTTTCAGATATTCTTCCCTCAGTGAAAGAAGTTTAAGTAATCTGCCCTAATACATTATTCAGGATTATCTCACAAAGCCTTATCAATAAAGATCAACAACTGTTTACAGAATATCAGCAGTTCCCAACGAAGGACACAACCACAGTGACAGTTCTGGGGTCAGGTGGGGGAATAGCAATCCCCTCATGCTTCTTCTCTGCAGAAGAATCTTTCCTCAAAGATCTGCTGCTTTTACTTTGTCAGGCACACGGGTCTGAAGCACATGACATAATTTTTTGGTGTTTTGGTTTTGCTTTTCTTTAAAGATTTCTTAAATTAGGTGGAACTTTTGTTGCAAAAAAAAACCCCACCCAAACCTAAAGTGAATTTGCTGACTTTATGCTAAACTCCTTTTCCCTCCCAGTTTAAAGTGACCTTTGATGGAAACTAAAATGTGCAGGTGTCAAAGTGTATCAGTATTGTATACCAGAGATGTGCACAACTGAGAGTTTTTTGGCACTTTCTCCTTCCAGTTTATTAAAGGTTGTGTCAGAATAAATTTACGTAAGCAAGGATCAGATTATATTAGTGGAACATCATTAGCTTTTAATGAATAAGAGCAGTTTAGGAAAAGAGCTGATAACTAAGGTAACAATTGAGAGCTGCTTCCCCTCTCTCCTTCCACCACTTGTTTTAACCCTGCCAGCAAGCTTGGAATACAGCACTGGAGAGCAGAATTGGTTGTGTTAAAGCTGTAGTTCAGCAAAGCAGCTGACAATGTTCTAGTGTCTATCACTTTTCAGCACAGCAATATGTGCTAAGGCTCTGTTACTTTAATGGAACTTCATGAGTTATGCAGATTTTTCTCGAAATAGAAGCCAATTAAGCAGGGTCTGAGACTGCAAACATGGACGAGGTTATAGGAACAGCTGGCAAACAAGATGCCTCCACAATGGATGAGGACAGACAGAACAAAGATGGCCCCTGGTCTCAAAGTCTAAATTGCAAGCTCCTGGAATATCCCGGGGATGGCTGTCCATCAGGAGTGTAACAGATCCGCATCAGCAGAGAGAGATTTAAACTGACAAGGCAGCTCTCCAAGCTATCACAAAGGACAGAGATGTTGTTGAGCTCTCCTCCCACAAAACAACCCGTCTCCTCTTTTCTGCAGACTTGTGGGGACTGCTGTTCCCCAGCAGGTTTGCTGCTTCTTTCCGGACACAGCACAGCAGAAGGACATTAAAATTTGACAAGAGTGAATCCAGATTTTGGGTCTTGCTATTGGATTAGCAGAAGTAGGGCAGTTGGTGCAGGGTGCCGAACCCAAGCAGTCATATTTTGCTGTTCCACTTTGGAACAGCTCTGTGTGCTTTACACTGGACTACACGCCCTTAGTGCCTCTGCAGAGTGCCCAGACAGAGCTGAAGTGAGCTCCATCACGCACCTGCTTTCGTCATTCTTGGTCCTTATCAGCTTTGTAATCCCAAAGTTAGTCTAGTACTCAGATCATCCTCCTTTTCAACCACATCAACATCCCTGCTGGAATTCAGGCACAGATCTGACAGTCACACTGGGGTAAATGCTAAAGGACCATTAGGTTTCCTGTCCCTGTCATTATGGACTACAGAGATAATTGACTTCTTGGTCTGGATCTCTCTGAGGTTTTGGGGAAACACTGCGAAGAAAGATTTTCTTACCCTTTCCATTGGGAAGCTTAAAATAAAGATTTCTAGAGAGCTAAGACAGAGATATTGCCAAAATGTATCAGGAACACATCAAAGATTTGCATGACCTTAGCCAAGAAATGCAGCACACCCCGCTGAGACCAGGTAATACCATAAAGCCTGCAATAGTATCTTTGCTAGGCAACATTACCAGCACTCCTTAGTGCACTGAGCCCCGGCTTAAAGCCAAATCAGCAAAGTTCTTATAAGGATGCAGTTGCTCAGTTTTCCCCAGAGTAGCCCTGCTCATATTAGAAACTAACAACAAGGATTTAGAAAAAAGCACATTTACATATTTTTTCCATTAAAGAGAGATGTTACTCACACAAGGTTGGTATCTGCTTATAAAGCTGAAAGTCCCTTGTGTGCACAAACAAATACCATTTGAGAGATTTTCGGAGTCGTATGCGGTATGTGCCTATCAATTCCTGTTAATTTGAGGAGGCTGTTGATGAACTGAACAGTCACTTTCCTCTTCTCCCACAAAAGCCTGCAAAAACAGAGAAATAGTCTCAAATTTTTCTCGTATGTCCACAGGATGAAAGATGATGGGATGCTCAGTAAGTCAAATCCCTGCTTTTTGAGCATGCAGAACACAAGCTGAACTGCACGTAAGCACAAACTAAAGTGCCTCTTCACCATTTCACATTTTTACAGTTCATTGGTGTATAAAGTAGCATCCAAACAACCTGAAACAATTCCATCTCTGCTGTAATTACAGGATCCCACTAAAATTACAGGATTCCACCACTAAAAATGTCTTAACTGCTTTCATAGTTTTCTCCAGTCCATTGCTTATGCCACCCTGCTTCTTGCCAAATACGTGCCCGTGCACACACAGGAACATCCCCCATCCCCAAAGTAGCCATTGCTACGGTGGCTCAACACACAGATTTATTTCAATGGGCAAACAGGATCCACTGGACAGTTGTGCTATGGTCCAGCACTGCCCTGAGCTCAGCTGACAGCAGAACTATGAGATCTGTCCCAGAAAACCACGGCAAGTTCACTACCCAAACACTTCATCCTTACAGATATTTATCTCTCCAGATTGAGTCCATTTGGTATATTAGTCACAGATTCCCTAGCCATGCTTCAAGCACAGCATAATATAGCATGAATCACTGTGCTGAATAATCCAGAAGTATATTTCAAATGTAACTTTTACCATGCTCCTTTTTCCTGATCTTTCTTTGATGGATCATAATATGATCACTTTAAAAGTACTTTAAATAACAGCTACACTTCAAAGGATTTTTTTCTTTTATCTTATTTAAAACATTACATCAATTGTCATGTGTCATGATTCCACATGGTTACTATCATGCTGACATTTGAATATTGCTTCCTTAAGTATCACTCATTGCATTCACTCCTCTAACCAGAAATATTTATTTCCTACAGCAACAGACACATCCACTCTAACACACTTTCTGCTTTTTTTTCTCATAGCTGTGTTCTTCACTCTTATTATTAAACCCTGTGGACACCAATGGCTGTTTTATATGGCCTATATTTGAAAAAAACAACTGCAGGACTCAATAGCGTTGGCAGGGGCACTGATTATCAGCCTTGCTTATCTCGATGTCATTCTGCAACCTCTGGTTCTGATGGTGCCAAGTTGTTAAAAGGAATTCATAGCCAGGGTCCAGGTGATAGAGGTTCCTTTTCCAGTTCTGCCTCCGAAGTGTTGATTGATTTCTGAGAAGCTGCTTGATTTTCCTCCATTAGGAAGCAGAAGTAATGATGCCAGGTCAAACTCAAAGCAAAAGAACATTTAGTTCTTCCCTTTGAGCTCCTCTCCTCCCTACACAAACCCCTACTGTTTTCACATCCTGTCATGATGTTAAGGCACGCGTTTTATTCTGCCTGATCTGAAGAAAAAATATCATGTGATGCTGGGCACACAAGTCCCATGGGCAGTACCAAAGATTTAAATTTCAGTTAAAGCATTCAAAATATTTCACTTTTTCCTTCTCATTAACAAGCACAGCTCGTTCTCATCCTTCTCCTCACAGTGACAAGTATTCTTTTTATGAATGATTTTATGCTTCCATCCAGCCTTCACTCTTGGTGGAAGGCTACTCCTCTGGAGTTCAGCTGAAAAACAGAGATGATGGAAAGTAGTTTTCTCTACTTGCCTTAAGTAGTTCTACTTAGAGATGACTTACTTCATAAAAAGTGAGAGTAAAGCCTGGAAAATAGCCTTAAGTTGAAAAACCAGCGAGGATCTTCAAAAGCCAGAAGTTACAAGTTAAAGCAGTTGCAAATAAAAATCATAGTTCATATTATGCAAGTGAGATCTTTCTGGCAAACAGCTGAGTACATCTGCACAATGCACAGCAAGCTAATGACCTATAAACACAAACATCAAAGATGGCTTTAATTAAGGGGTTTTTTACAACCCAACTTGTTCATACATTGGTTATAAACACTGACACCCTTGTTTAAAGCTGCATTTGCTGTGTTACTTTTGTGGCATCATTTCAGACCTTTTGCAGCTTTGAGAGCTGAGCTAATCTGAGCTGTGTGTTCATACCAGTGACAACTGTTCTCTCAAGGAAAGCAGCTGCAGTCCATCCACATTAAACATATAACTTAATGAAAGAAGGTTAAAACTTGAAGTTTGCATATACCAAACCCACAGTTTAGTTTTATTATGCAATCTCTTGCAGCACTGAGCTTTAAGTGGTACATGTGAATTTCTGCTGTGACAGCTTTACTGGTTTTGCATCTATTTGATTGTTTTTGTGGCTGGTTCCCCCCATTCTTATTCCCAGAAAAGTATCTTGTCAATCCACAAAAACATCTACTTTTCTGCAAGTTTCACTACTCTTTATGTGTGAAATAAAGGATGTAAAGGCAAGACTTGAGGCACTATTCCATAGTCAAGGTACTTACCAAAAATATTAATATGCTGCTCCCTTTAGTACTCAAAATTACATGTAGTTGGTTTCTTTAATTTTCAAAAAATTGCTTCATAGAGCAATTGACCTAAACTTCCTGTAAAAAAAAAACCAGCTAAATCAGCAACAACAACAAAACAAATCAACCAACCAACCAACCAAACAAAAAAAATCCACTCACAAATACAACCCTTTCCTGCTTGGAAATAAAGTTGTTTATTGCCATTAAGACACTGCATACACATTTCATGCTGACCTGGCCACATGTCAACATTTCTTTATGCATGGAGTCGGTGATCCCTTTAAGTTACAATCATTTTATTACTGAAATAGAAAAAAGGAGTTCCCAGCACACTATCCAGATCCTATAATTCCTGCAAGTCCACACAGTACATTACTGCTACTGATCACGAGTGACTTCAGTTGTTTTCTAGGCATGCAAGTTTCTCTCACTCTGTTGTCTTCAGTCACAGACTCTCTCAGTAAGGGAAGCTCTAAGTGAAAGAGAAAACAGAAGAGAAATGATGAGAGAATAGAAAGAATTATTATACTGAGTTTCTTTAAGAAATGAAAAGGAGTTTTGCTGTGACACTACTCCCACAGCCCCTGCAGAAAGACTGCTCTGACTCAGCTTCGTTGGATGATTAGGTAGGATTAGGTTTGTCAGTGAGAATAAAGCCAGTACACCAGGTGTGTGATCTGTCCTTTCTGTGTGGCCTCAAAGGCCACAGTGCTCCCCTGCCTGCAGAGATCTTCCTGCTCAGCAGCCAAGGGGCAGAGCCTGGTTATGAGCACAGGATTTTAACTCTGTTTGCCTCTTCCTCATTTTGGGATCAGTTTAGGTCTAGCCTCCAAAAGCTCAATGGCACTGTTGAACATGCACAATTTTAGACAGTATTTTTCCCCTCAGATGAGCAGCTACCATCCAGTCTGAATATATAAAAGCTTAGTCCCAACTACCAGGTAAGGATTAGCTATAATGAATTAAGAAGCAGTGCCTCTAGAAAGTATTCTATATGTTCTGCAGTAATTAAGGTTATTTTTAGGATAATACTCTTAGAAATTGTTGAGTTCTTGGATACCTATGAGCAAAAACCCTGGCAAAGCTGCATTTGTTCTTTTAGAAAGAACAAATTTGATTAATAACCGACAAGGCTTTTTCTCTTTCCATTTACAAAGCCTTGGGTTTTTTTCCCCTTTTTCTAACAAATTAATTTGTTTTCACACTATTTGGGGCTTGTTTAGCATAACCAGTAAGTAGATTAGTCCTTTATCTCAGCTATCCATAGGTTTCTTTAGGAAAAGGGTGATTATTGCTGTGGTCACCACATGGTACCCTGTTCTTAATCCCCTCACTGGCAATCTTTGATCCATGTACAGTTAAACGTGTGTGTCCAGGGCACGGTGCTGTGCCTGTCTCTAATCCTCCCCAGAAAACCAGAGGGTTACCTGCTCCAGATGTTAATGTACTTAGAATCAGGGAGCCAGATAACATTCCTGCAGTCAGAATAGGTGACAAAGCAGGGATCAGAGGGATCTGAGCTTCCCATTATATTTTGTTTTCATAGAGGTAACAATCCACGAGCGCTCTAACAACACTGGCCAGCGGCCTCATCAATGTATGATCACAGCATTTTCCTTCCCATTAAATTATTCTCATGTTATGTGAAAAGCAGAGTAATGCATCACAATTTTGAAATAAAAATAAATCAATTACACATCCAGAACACCAGTGTTTTGAGCAAATACTTGGTCAGGTTTTTTTTTACAGAACAGGCTGCAACCCAGTGCTCTTTCGCATCGTGATTTACTTCAGTCTACTCCAAGATTTTTAACAAAAAAGCTAAAAAGTCCTAAGGACGGAATGGCTTGAAACATCCTGATGAGTGCCTCGAGTGTACTTCAGTCTATTGGAGCCAGTTTTCTCCAGAGTAACACATGCCTTCTCTGATGAATGGAAAGAACATCCCAGTATAATTACTGAAAATGTGAGCTTTATGTTCCAGCACAGAATCTTGGATATTTTACATTAAATGCCAACAAATGTTTTATTCAAGTCACAACAGCAACACAACTCCAAAGAAAAGACACAGTGATAGTCTTGATTCCCTCTTGTCAGATCCATTTTGTGCTGGTGAGATGCCATCAGTTTCCAGATGGCATCCCTGTACAGAAGCGATATACAGAATTGCTGTAGTAAAATGACAAACAATCGGGTCTAATAAACTTGACATTTTGGGTTGTTTCTGATTATCACAAGTAACAAGCTAAGGCCAGAATGATCAGTTTCAGCTAAGTTTACTTATGCTTATAGTTCTTTGAATTTCAGTAGTAGATGAGATCTGCTAAAATTTTGTTCATCTTCTACACAAGGAACTGCATGTCCCTAGGAGTCACATAAATGTGTTTCCTGAAGGGATAATCTTAAACTCATTCCTTTCCTTCTGCTAAACATCAGAGCTATGTATTACAGTAACACTGTTTTTATTAATGAGCTGTATTTCAGGTCTCTCTCCTCAGAAATACTTTCCACAGCAGCTATGTTTATGGCTTCTCCTATGCAGCATAACTCAATACCCCTGTTATGTAGATAACTCAGATTTATGCCTCCATCCTATGAGACATTTCACAAATGCAGGCTTAGTGTTGTCAGGCAGCTTGACGGATGTTAAATCCTGAAATTTACCCAAAGACATCCAGATAACGGCACGGCAACGCTGGTTCCGAATCTAAATGCATCACCGTTGTAGTAATGCATTCCCTCATCCCCTCCTGTGAGGGCAGTCGTATTGCTGGAGAGGCACAGCACATCACACATCACCTCAACATCACCCACAGCACTGCATCACCGCTTCCAGACAGGCACATCACTGAGTCCTGCCCAAAGGAAAGCTGCATTTCTTCCTCATGCTTGCTGTGATCATTCAGTGTAGCAAAAATAAAGCCAGGAAAAACATTTAAAAAAAAAAAAAAAAGTTGTTTTGCTTCATTCTGATATTAAGAGGACTCAACAACACCAGGAAGTGATGACTGCATGGCAGCCATTTTATACTCATAAATATCTGATAAAATTTTATATGACAACAGCTGGTAACACCACTACCAGATCCCCAAAACAAGAAGCAATCGTGCTGGTAACTTTGCAGTCCTAGAACCCCTGAAACATCTGCCAGGTCAAACTAAATAGTTTCAAAGGAATTCTGGAAGCACGTGAAAAATAGTCTGCTCAGTAACATCCCATCATCCTTACTGAGACTGCAAGAAGCCTCTGTGCAGCAGAGAAAGAAACAGAAGCTGATTACGTGAAGTCAGGCATTATAGCAGGAGGCAACGTGTAGTGTCATGTTGAAAGTCTTTCATGAATGGAAGCAGTGGGCAATACTGAGCAAGAGGTGTGCTGCCACAAGGAAAAGGATGCATTTAACTGGCTTTCTGCTTTTCCAAGAGACTTTGTTCAGACTTGGATCTTTTGAGCCAAGTCTTCAGGAGTAAAAGGGACAGACTCCTAGATTGGCTACCTCCTATTCTGCTTAGACACACCTGAAATACAAGGCCTTTAAAAGAATTTTGGACATTATTACAAAAACCAAACCCCCACAATAGCGTGAGCAAGTGTTAGAATTCTCAAATACAAATTTTACTGACCAGCTGAATATGAGAAAGCCACTGGCAGGAAAGCACTGAATATTTCATCTTTCAATGGAACATGCAGTTTCTGGGCAGAGAGCTTCTATGACCTGAGCTGATCAGATTTTTATTATTTAATAATTATTTGCCTGGAGCAGTCATTTCCCTTACAAAACTTTCCAGCCATTCCAGTGTGGCTCAGATCTGGGGGTTAGAACTCAGCTCCTTCCCAGTGAGAGGCTTCACAGAAGAAACTGTGCAGCGCTGTGAGACTCAGGACTGGCAAGTGCGAGTGGATGTGTCGTTCTGGGGATAAATCATGAAAACAGCTGGGTAATTCCTTGTTAAAGTTGTTCTAGCATAAAGCTGACAACTGAATCTAAGTAAAAGAGCAGAAACATTACTATAACCACCTATAATACCATGATGGATGGTGCAACTGCTGCCTGGAGACCTCAGTCTCTAAGCCAGATGTCCACAAGTTAAAATCAGTTTCCTTCGTAATAAAATGCAAGACCTGAAAAGAGTAGCTCAGCTAATGAGCAGTTCTCTTGAACTTGGAATGTAAACTATTATTTTCTATGATTTCTTACTCTCCTTTAAGTCTGATGAATTATGTATCTATTTAGCCATTCTTTGTTTAGCAGAGGCATCAATGGGAGGTGAAATACAGAGAAAGATGGTCAATATTAGACAGACATATCAAAAGGGTCACATCTCTGCAGGGTTCCTTTTGGAAAGCTGTTCAAAACAAGTTCTGAAAGAGTAAGTGTGACAGGAGGAAGATAAAAGTCCAAATTAGCACAAATAGCTCTAAGCAGCGTTGAAAAAGTAGGGTACAAGGTGCAGCGTCCAACAGAAATTCAGACCACAGAGAAATCCGTGATAAATGATTCATACGTTGCAGAGTTGATAAATGACACAACAGAGCCATTTTAGTAACTGAATGGAGACATTCATAGCTGAAATGAACGAGCTAAGTTTGTGACTCTTTAACAGAACAAGATTTTACATAATTTTGCATGGTTCCTCCTCGCTTGAGTTGTGTGAATAGAGAGTATTTCCCTATTCCTTAGGCAAACCTGTTAAACAGCATTAAATTCATTCAGAAATCAACAGGATTTCTCAGTCCCTGCCATTGACTCTTCTAAATCTGAACTGGGGAGAAGCAAAAGCAGCTTTACAGAAGGCTTTAAACCAAAACAAGGTCCTGACTCAGGATCATCTGTCTCACTTCAACTTTGTGTACTTGTATTTTGCCAAGCACTGCACATTTATTCTATGACCAGGAATTGATAATCTCACTCAGTTTAAGAGGTCAGTACGTCATCACCCTGCCTTCTGTCCTAGTCCAGACACCCTTTAGTGTTGGTTCTAGAGATTCAAGGATTGCTCTAGGCTCCTGCCACTTCTCTCCCCAGGGTACTCAACCCTGCCACAGTCACTGGCAGCACCTGTTGGTGCCAGGTAAGTCCTGGAGAAGGAACTCATTGCTCTCAGGTAAAGATGATCCTTTGGATTATCTGTACAGTGAGCAGTCTCGTCCAACACACTGCTTTATTCCTAGATAATGCAACTATCTGAGTTGCTTTCAGGGAAGTGGCACCTTAGACTGGCTCAGAAAGAAAAAAAAAAGCCAAGTAGAACCTTTCTTCTCGAAATCAATTAGAGCCAGCAGAGAGGTCGGGCACTGACCCCTCTTCCATCTAGAATAACACCAGTGGCCCTTCCTGCTCCCCCCTGTGAAATTTGGTGACAGATATGTGACAGGGACCTTCTTCTGCTAGGAGGCAGATACTGCCCCAGCTGCACTCAGTTCCTGTTTTCCCCACAGCCAGGAGACCTGGTATTGTGAAATTCTGCCTTCACAGAAAATCAGGGCCCTAAATCTGAGCAGAAGAAGTTCTGAACAGTAGTAAATCTGCTTCTCCCTCAAAAAAAAAAAATCCATTATTCAAGACACAAAGAAGCTGCCTTTAGAACAACCAGATTATTAAGCTTTATCATGTGACTTGAACAAGTGGAATACTGCAGCTTTAACCTTCTCAGCCATCTGAAGCTACTCATTGATTTTTGTTCATCTTGATTGTAAATTTCTCTCCCAGGTTCTATATCTTGATGACCAGTAAGACACTCTTCACATCACTGAAGCCTGTTAAATAAACCATCTGATAGTTAACTCAGAGAAGGAGGAATCTCTGTGTATATATGTGCAAGGTGTTAGAGTCAAGTTTCTTAAAGGTCCTGGACTTCTCACTGAGTCCAAACTCCACATTGCCCATAATATTACCACCATCCATGGGAGCTTTGCTTTGCCAATAGTGCTTCCACAGGACACTTCCCACTATTTATTAGTGTTGCTTAGAATGAAAGGAATGCAGATAAACTATTAACCATCAAGAAAGGACAAGGGGCAATTTTGGCAATATATTAATCCTGTAACCACCTGGCATGAAATTAATATGGAATTTACCACAGAACTGATAATACTCTGTAGGTAATTTTCCTGCTAGGTTATACCAATACCCTCTTTGCATGAAGAGGCACCTCTAATTCATGGCCCAGCATCTTCCTGTGCATGCCATATTTTGTACACAATATCAGTGTCTAATTTACAGTAAAACAGCCCTGCTTTAGCCACTCTGAAGTGGGAAGCAAAATTATATTTATCCCACTGTGAGTATCCAAAAACAGTGATTTACAGCTGCAGAGCATTCTGGCCGTGGCTTTGCTGCGTGTGACATGGCACTGAATTGAGTCTCGGGAAATAAGGGACTCATGGCATTAAGAAAAGCCTGCCAGGCATTTATCATTTGGAGCAAAGTTGCTTCTTATTTTTTGGGAACCATAACTGGGACTTGGAAAATCTGGGTTTAGTTTTTGTGTGTCTTAGCACCCCTACATACACAGCAGCACAGGAAGGCATTTCAGCCTTACAGGCTCTATCCTGTGCATGGATAGTAAGAGAAATAATTCCCAATATCACCACAGTGTTGGGAAAATAAATATTTTAAGGTGAGATTGTGCTCCAGTGCTAGAGCTCATGCAACAGTACCAGAGCTGAGGAGACAACGGGGTGTAAGATTATTTATGGAATTAACCACGGTTAAAAGCATGTTTGCAGGTCACTTTCCTTTACATCAGCCATTCCTCCTTCCCACTGCCCTGCCCTGCCAGTCTCCCCGGTCAGGAAGGTGCCAGCTGCTCTAGCACAGAGCTGGTAACAGCATGGGTTGTTTGAGAACAGCAGGTACTGCTTTGGAAACATGATGGATTTAGCAACACAGAGATGTAGGATTTTTTACAGAAACAGGAGCTTATTGGCAGTCCACTCTCTTTAATGCAAAGTTTGCATGTGTGATATTATAACGCCAGTTTTAACAAGATTTTTTTAATCAGAAAAGACTCATCTTTGGGGTGAAAAAAAGAATAATCACTACTGGAGGAGGACTTGCAGGGAAACAAGAATTGAAGAACTCTTATATTGACTTCTCATGAATTCATGCTAGGAAGGATGTACTGCCCTTCACTCTTGCTGCATAACACTTAGCACAAAGCCAGCCTACACCTTAATAAAGCAGTGGGTTATCCAGAAAATCCCAGTGTTCTTGCAGAAAGCAGCAAGAGAAGGAACACAGAGAGACAAGTCATAGTAACCAAAGCCCTGTTACTCCTGACAGCATGCTGGACTCCAAGACAAGGTAGAGTTTTTATGTCACAGAAAAGCACAGAGGTTCATGTGGTGCTGTACTAGGGGAAGATATTTTACCATATGAAGTCTTCAAAGACTTTCAGAGATCTCTTTTTGCTCCTCCTAATGCTAATGAAGCAGCACTAACTGATGGGCTCCACACAGGCTTCTTCCCTGGGCAGCATTACCCCCCTACACCTAAGCTTTCAAGGATTTCCCAGTCTTCACCTCAGGTCCTGCTTTGCAGCCAGTTGCATCTGTAGCTCCTCATGGCAAACTAAAGCAGAGCAGAACTCGGCACGCAAAGTAGGGACAACAATGCAATCAATAAAGGTGATAAATTTGTGTATACTTATTGTAGGCAGTCATGCATTGCTACACACCACATCCAAAACAAATGCTATTTCTTGCCACTATCTAAGAAAACCCAGTACAACTGTGACAGTACAAATAATTATTTTTCCTTTCGCTGGGTCCTGAACGCAGAGGAATTGAAAAAATAAATGCTTTACTTGAGAGAAACAATGGAAAGATTTATAAACAAAAGAAAATTAAAAGGATAGAACATCATAGTTTTTACAGCTGTGACAATGAACATAGTGCTTGTTCTGCAATAAAGCTGGTGGTATTTGCTCGTGGAAGGACAGCATGTATTTTCAGCTCTACACTCTTCCAAGATGCATTTTTTGTGGGAAGGAAAGTTTGTTCTTCCTTATTTCAAATGCTGAAGTAGATATTTCTTTAAATCAGTGCTCGAGGATCCTTGGCACTTCCTTAGAAGTGTTACCTCATGACAGATTGTCAAAAAAAGGTATCAATCCTCCTTACATAAATGGATGGTGAAATGCAAGCTCCGTTAAGAAAACACCTTCGGTACTTCATCAGTTCCTCGGCAGAGGAAGATACCTCCAAAATAGATTCCTCTCCTCCTACACAAAGAGAAGTCATTCCAGTACAGCTAAAAGGTGAATTTGACCTGGTTTACCCAGGGAGATAACTCCAAGAGTCTTTAGTTTTTATTAGTTTCTATATATTAAAACCGTATTTCTCTGGACATTTTTGTTTGAAGCTTTCTTTCTCTTATTCCTCTTTTAACCTTAAAAACCAAAAGTGATAACAAAAGGTGCATCCCATGCAATAGAAAATGTGGTCTTTTCCCCAGCCTTCCCCAGCTGAAAACACTGAGGCCAAGAATTCTCAGGTACTTTTATAACCACTGTTTTCCCTGGAATGATATGTGTCTCTTCTTTCTACCCCACAATAACAGTTCCTCAAACAGCAACAAATGTCTACAAAGGTAGACATTCTGGGGATCCTTTCAAGTATTAGAAATGAAACTACTGACCCCTCACTGGTATTAACCATCAATCCTGGGAAATCCAGTCCCTCTGGGAAGCTCCCTGTGGGCCTGGTCTCAGGCAGGAGGGAAGGCTGGATCTGTGCTTCTGCCTGACAGATCCACTTCACCTGCTGAAGAAATCGGTGTTTTCCTAAGGAGTGCTTGGTGGCTGCTGGAAGCTGGACTCTGCTATTTACTATGTTCAGTGCCTCGAATTACTGCTGACTTCTGTAAACAGCAGCATATTTATTATTAGCTCCAGATCAGCAGAACCTTTTAGACACATTATCTTTCATTTCAGTTACCAAAATATGTCTTAACACTAAGCTAAAAACCCTAGAGAATTAATGAAATATGTGCATTTTACCCATGCCCGTAGCTGAAAACAAAACCATTTTGAAAAATGGAGCCATGAATGGAAAGTAAAGCACAAAATATGCAGCTGGTAAAGTACTGAATAAAAATAACACCAAACAGTTGCCCATGGAGGCTTTCTCATGTGATCCTAAGTCCCAATGTATTACCAAAAGACAAAGTGATCTTCAGCAGAAAGAATGAAAGACGTGCTCACAAAGCTCAGGTGACCTTCCTCATGCTAAGAGTGACAAACTCTGCAGCAGGGTTTGTGTTGAGGGAATGCCACAGTCAGAAAAACAAAGTTAGGAAGTTCATGGTCATTCTCACATCAAAGTAAATTAATAACTGCAGAAGGGATAATACAACATGAACAAAGATATCAAATTGCTGCTAGCAGGTTTTCCAGTAGAGTGAGAGCATGAATTTCCCTTTCTAAATTATGCTAATCCTTCTGTTAGCACGTTGCTGGTTCTTTGTGTTTCACTTGAACACTCAAAACTCAGAAAAAAGGTTAAATAAGGTTCCTTCAAAAGAAAAAGCTAGTTAAAAAATTAGGAGACTTGAAGCACAAAAAGGAAAAAAAAGAGTGAAAAACAACCCCCAAACAGATGGAAGTCAAATATCTCGCTTTAGGGGTGAGTGTTATTCCTGACAGTCCAAACCAAAGCTTTTCTATGGTTTGTTTCAAGACGAGAAAAAATGTGTATATTTAGGATGGCAATATCAGAATGCTCTCAGCATTATTTTGGGAGACATTTATAGACTGTGATAGGTTTCCAGAAAGACAAAGTATTTTAGTAACATGTCTTTATATCTGTCATAAAGAATCTTTCACAAGTGCTGTTAAAAACCCCTGGCCGAGAAACAGTGTCAAGACTCCCTTTTATAATATTCATTTGTTTGAATGATAAGATTTAATACACACACTTTGGAAAGTAACTTACAGCAAGCAGCTACCACATCGTACAATAATGAAGATGGGTAGAAAAACTCATTAAAATCACATCTTACCATATGAAAATTATGATAACTTATATACAAGCTAATTATTTAATAATGTACAGCTGTTAAATTAACTACTACTAATTACTATTGGAAACTGCTACCAGAAGTTCACAGGGTTTTAGAAATGCAAGATATAATTGTGGTGTAAGTGGAAAGGAGGAATACATCCCCAGTTTCGTCACTGATCTTAATTTGTGCCATTTTATCCATGAAGACATACGAACTTGTTAAACATTCCACCATAAATAGTCTAACATTTGGTTTCCTCCAAGACATCCATCTTTAACTGAAGGAAAACATAGTCAGTGTTTTAATTTAGGAAAACATTCAAGTGCATGCTTAATTTTTCCCCAGTCACAAAAATTCTCAGCTTCTGATTAACTTTGATTTAAGTGGGACAGATTCGTGCATTTAAAGATAACCCCATGACCAAGACTGTCCCAAGGGGTTTCTCTCCTTTAATCACTCTGTGCTGCATCAGCTCTTGTTTCTCCCTCCTCTAATACCCAAGACCATGAACAAGGGACTAAGTTTTGTCAGCTTTGAACAGAGTAGAAGGCGCAGTGCTCAGCTCTCTGAGCAAAACAGTATCACCACTTGTGGACTAAATCCTCCTTCTTTCACGAGCCGGTGTGAAGGCAGACAGCTCCTGTAAGCAGACCTAAACCCCAAATTAGGCACCACATACCAACATTGTAAGAATCAGGAGCTCATCAGGAATATTTTCCTAAAGACCGCAAAGACAGGACTATGGTGTCTGGTAGCTAAAGCACTTGGACAAGAAGTTGGAGATAGGTATCTCAGGGCTTTCAAAGCCTGAGGAGATTTAAACCTTTTTCTGTAACAATTTAGAGACCAGGAACCTAAGAGTCTGCACAAAGGTAAAAGCAGCCCTAGAGTTTCACCTGCAGGGAACAGGAGAGGCCTGAGCTTGATTTCTGCTGCTTTGATTATGCTTTAGTTTTACATCCACCAAGACTTGGTACAAAACCAGTAAAAAATCTTGAAGTCCAAGACCTAAAAGACACTGTGTGACTCTTTCAGTACTGTTTAAAACACATTAAATAGTTTGCTAGTAGGTGAAGAAATTCTGCAAGAGCACTAATATTTTTGCAGTGTTGATTAGCTAGGATAATCCAGCCGTGATTAATTTCCCAGTGTTTGATGACTCCCTATCTGCTCTCTACTTTCCCCAAAAACATTTTGTTGTTCTTTTAGCACACCGTGAGATTTCACAGAGAGCTTTTCATAAAATGAACCTACTCAAGGCTATTTTGTGAAAAGCATGACATTCATTTTGCATTTATGGTAATGTTTAAATAAATACGCTCTCCAAAGTGTTTTGCAAGACCCTGGAGTGCTGCACAGAGTGGATAGATGGCTTCCAGTCATCTTCAGCACAGAAAGCAGATTAACGTGGCAGAGCAGCCAGGGAGGAACATGTGGAGAACTTACTGGGATGACAGTCCTGATGTGATAAAGATGCTAACAATAGCTATTAAAGAGGTCAAAACAAAAAGAGATTTAGAGAAAGAAGTTGCAAGGGCTGGAAACTTAGAACTGCTCTCTCACCGTCTTTGAGCCTGTGCTACCACAGGTGTGCAAACTTGCATTGAGGGACGTGTTTGTCCAAGAGAGGAGGAAAAAAACACTCTCAGAAGTAATTGTGTACTGCACAAATTCATCTGAGGTTGAAATAATTCTCTAAGGATTTGTTTAATCAAAAACAACAAAAGTGCATCAGTGATTCTCCTTCAGTTCATGGGGAGAATTGAAGGAAATAGGGCTGAGGTGGTAATTAATGCAGTATCTCTATATCTCAAGGGATGGCAGCCCTGCAAAACATCATTTATTTAATAAAATAAATAAAATATTCATTTTCTCATCCTGGCAAAGCAAATATATTGAGCATTTTCTGTTGCATTTATATTGAGGTGAGCCAACAGAGTGGAGATTCAATACTATTAAAAATAGATAAATATGAGATTTTCTTGTATATTTTGGAGAGTTGCACAAGGCTTAAAAAGTACAGAGCAATCCGTTCCCTCCTGTTATTGTATAAGAGAGAAGAGAGTGTGACATTTTCAACAGACTGAGAAAGAGGCTCTCTGTGGATACAGGAGGGAGGGCTTTAGGGATTGATCAAAAGTAACTAAAGCTATGAAATGAGGCCTCCATTTGGACTCAAGCCTCAAAAAGAGGAGCAAGAGGTCAGATGTGACGAAAGGAGTAAGAGTGTCACAACAATGAACTACTAAGTGCTTGTGAGAAAGACTGTAGTGTACCTCAGATTAGTTTTAAAGAAAGGGAAGTTATTCAAGAAAATTTACACTTGGGATACCAGGCTTAGGAGAGGGTTTTCCGCTATTGTTTTAGATGTTAGAAAAATAGAAATTAAAAGACAAAACAGGCTGCAGTTGTCAAAAAGAGATGCCAAAATTCAGGTCAGGATTTCAGAAACATGAAAGTGACAAAAGTGTGGATTTAAGGGGCCTGAAAGATAGACCAGAGATTTAACATTTGGAGGAGAATGAAAAGAGATCTAACAATGAACACTAAGTCAGAAGCCAAGAGAAGACAAAAGACTGACATTGTAGTCAAAAGCAAGGAAATGAAACCATGAAGAAAAATGCTTGAAGCACTGAGACTGATGAGGAGGCAGCACTTTAAAATGGCTGAAAAGCACCAGAGGTTATAGGCAGGCAAAAAACCAAGGAAAGAGATTCCAAGGCATGAAGTGAAGCAGAGAGACCAAACCCTCAACAGAGAGATTTTCCAAGAGCCTTTACTAACTCGGAGCTTTGCTTTACCACATTACAGTCAGTAGTTAGCAGTTACACAGAGCTGGTAACCAGCTGGCAGTGCTGCATTTACTGCACTGCACCTCTGTGTCACTGCTACTCATCAGTCACAGCACCCCCAGCCTCATCCTGGAGCCCCCCAGGGACAGCAGAACAGGGCAGTGTTTTATGGGGGATATTCCCCATTCCAGAGCTGGAGCTGCAGGAGCGACAGGTCTGTGGGCTCAGCCTGCCTTTCTTACTCTACCACATTTAATGCGGAGATTCAGTTTCATTTTCAGTCTTTCAACCACCAGCAATTTACAGCGACACCGGATACCTTCTGGCTGCAGCTCCCAATTAATCTGAGGAACGGGAGAGCTTGGCTGTGCTGATGGTATAAACAAGCCAGTTAGGAGCATGTCAGGCTTTGTTCAGCCAGGAATCACATCCTTGTTATGAGCTGAAGCATCACACCTGCTTCTTTCAGGTTAACTGACAAATTGCTGCTATGTAAATCTGCCGTTTGAATGTAAAACCAAGCCTCTCCTGAGGCTGACTGACAATGTGTGAGAAAGGGAAATTGAAACAAAAAACAAACACGCCAAACTTGTAATATCTCACATGGCAAGGTATCCCTGCACCAGGGAGTGTAACTCTGTCTATGAGGCAGGATTACTCACAAACACCATGCAGGTCATGTATGTCTGTATCCCGACACAGAGAGAGAAGGTGTTTCTCTAAACAGTCTTAGTAATTATAAAAGCTGAAACAGAGGAAATTGTCAGTGCCACCTCTAGTTCCCCAGAGAAATGAGTTAAATAACATCTGACAGGCATTAGATATGTTGGGCCTTCTTTCCAATCCTTTCCAACCATTCAGGCAAAATGGCCTGTTGTAATTAGCCCCACACACACACTGCTATGGTCTGTGGATGTGTAGCAGTGGGAGTAATTTTCATAGGAACATTGTTGTCCTTCAGAAAAGCCCAGTCATGCCATTAAGGACCTATACAAGGGTGCCCTGGCGTTCCTCCCCCACCTGAAGACACAAATTGGTTTCACAATATTGGCTGGGCTGTGACAACAGTGTCCCTTGCATGCTGTGTGGCTCCACAATCCCAGGTACTGCTGAGGAAGACACACATCTGCTGCCTGTGAGGTCTTAGCTCATCTCCCTAATCCCCCTGGTAGCTTTGGGGATGCAGTAAGGGAGTGGAAGTCCTGAGACTGTATCAAAATGCTTTTGACCTCTTCAGGCATCAAAAATATTCAATACTGTATGGGGGTGTGAACCTGTCAGCTGAGACACCTCTCTCACCTGACTCTGAAGGTATCAGCTGCAAGTCTCTGGGCAACTTCTGATGGTGTTTTACAACCTTCACTGTAAAAATCTCCTTCCAAATATCTAGTCAAAATGTAGCTTTGTCTGATTTTCTGTGGCAGTCCCCACGTCCTCCAAGAGTGTTTGTGCCCCGCCTGGGTGATTACCTGAGCACGGGCATGAATTAGATCTAAATCCTCCTTTGATATTCAGTATCATACTCTGTTTCTTCTTACAGATTCTATGCACACTATTAAACAATTTAAGTCACAATCAGACAAACAACATTTGGTGGTGTTTAACATTCTACACTTTGTTAAAGTGCATTATGCTGAGCCAGAGACAGTGGCTGAAAGCCTCTATTTAAGGATTTTAAAACAGAGCATGGACAAAGGCAGGGGCATAAGAACTGCATTGCCAAAATCCTTCTTGCTCCTTCTCATGCCAAAACCCCAGGAACCAGCATATCCTATCCAGTCTTTGAGTTATGCAACAGTGTGTAAAAGCTGTTGCCTTTAGAGCTGTTCGAGGATTTCTGGCTTGATCTCAGACATATTGACCATGACTTGTTCCCTCAGGAAGAGCAGGTTTTCCTATTGTCTGGTGGCCCTCATTCACCAGTATTTTAACACACCTGCCCAGTTGTATTGCTCAACAGCTCTCAAGCAATGATGTGTACACAGCTGAGTCTGAGGGGAACAAAACCAGCATATTTTGAAATTTTTCAAACTGTAAAACCTAAATTCTGAAGTTCCGTATTTTTCTACTTATTTCAAAATTGATAGTTCTAAGAAGGCAGGCAGAGGGCAAGATGTACATCTAACATCTAATAAATCATAATTCTCAACTAAACATTATAGATCCTAACCCATCAGAATGAATATTTAAGAATTAAATAAGTAGTCAAGACACAACCAACAGAGTTTTAAGGATGACTACATTATACATACACTTTTACTTCAAGATTAAAGTAGGATAAATCACTTAATCCATCAAAATCAGATAAGAAAGGAGCTTCAGGATCTATAAGTCAGTGAGTTTCAAAAATAGAGTTTAATTGCCTGAAATTGTGCTCTGATCTATATGCTTCCATGGACAAATGCAATTACTGCCTCTTGTAAACACACTAATTGATGTGAGAGAATATAGTTCAGAACATCTTATATGTGAACAACACAAAAAGCACAGAGACCTGAGCAATGATCAGTAGTAATCATCACAATCCCATTGGAACAGATAAAACTAAGGTGCTCTGCTTGCATCAGCTGAGAGTATGGTTCAGTTTTCCTTAAAATAATAAAAACATGTCCTCTCTTCCAGAAAAATAAATTAGCTGTTCAAGCTCTTGAAAAAAATTCTTGCTGGCACAAAGATAAAAAGCCTTTTCTTAGATGAGGCAACTAAAAATCTTAGAGCAACTCCAAGATCTGAACTCTTATCAGTGATTGCTCAGTCATTACACAGACGCCTCTCAGGACAGAAGCATCCAAAATGGCAGCAGTCATATTGCCAATAAACGGCAAATGCTAGCAATTCCTGATTTTTGCCATCAGACTCATAAATTAAGATGGCACAAGACCTTGTGATCAACCAGTTGGACATCTTCATGAAGAAAAAGGTCGTGGGATTGCAGTTAATTCATTCATCCTTGAACTGCAGGGCAACAGTAGCAAAATACACAATTTTGAAGATGTTTTAATCTGCTTACTGTATACTTTATCTTGTGTCTGTCTACTTTTTAAACCCAAGAGACACATGCCCTCATATGCCCCCATCTGATGTCACCTTTCCTGTTGTATGAGCCAAATTGGTAATCTTACTGAAAAAAAAAATTCTTTCAACGAGGTGTGTTTTATCGCTATTAATTATAAAACTCAGTAAATCAGTCTCCTCAAAGACGAAAAAGAATTTCAATCTAAGTTCCTGTTTCTCATTAAAAATTAATTTTTTAATCGCATTTAATATGATACATTTAGCTTTAATTTCTTGCCCCTTAAAAATGTTGGCTTTCTCCAAAATGTGATTTGCCCAAAAGTGACACCCACACAACAAGTGGGTGGAAAGGCTAAAATTTTCTGTTTACAAACTGTCTTTGAACAGTCAATACACTTTACAAAATGTGTTTGGCACTGGGTGAATACAATGTACACACATCACAAAATGAGAACAACTTGTCTGGATTTTATGGAATTGCTTTCACGTAAATTATTTATCAATTTTCTTTTTCCTTGTAATGTCTGGTTCAAATTATGCTGAAGTCATTAGAAAGGTATTGACTCCCCTGAGTTTTGCATCAGGTTGTACAGATTCAGCACATAGAGCTGGCTAAATAAATCAGAGATACCTTCAGTATTAATTAATTTGTTAAATTTTATGTTTTAATGCCTAAACTCTTTTAGAAATAATATTGTCCCTTCTTCATTCAGATCTAAATCCTGTTTACTTGTAAACAAAACAGAAAACTAAAGAAGCATTGGACCAAAATTACATTTCCTTTGCTCTCTGGATACATCATGGAATTATCAAGGTTGGAGGAGACCTTTGAGATCATCCAGTCCAAGCACCAACCCACCACCACCATAATCATCCCTAAACCACACCACCAGGTGTCACATCCAGAGGCCTCCCAAACACTTCCAGAGACAGCGACCTCACCACCTCCCTGGGCAACTTATTCCAATGCCTCACCGCTCTCTGAGTGAGAAAAAACTTTCAAATATCTAATCTGAAACTCGCCACTCTCATCCTTTCACTTGAGACATGGCAGGAGATATCAACCCCCACCTGGCTACATCCTCATTTCAGGGAGCTGTAGAGAGATAAGGTCCCCCCTGAGCCTCCTTTTCTCTGGGCTAAACACCCCTTTGTCAGCCATTCACTCCTCGTAAGGTGTGTTTTCCAGACCCTTCCCCGGCTCCATTCCCTTCTCTGGACCTTCTCCAGCACCTCCATGTCTCTCTTGCACTGAAGGGCCAGAACTGGACACAGCATTCAAGGTGTGGCCTCAGCAATGCCCAGCACAGGGGACAGTCACTGCCCTTGTCCTGCTGGCCACACTATTCTTGATATAGACCAGGAGGTCATTGGCCTTCTTGGCCACCTGGGCACACGCTGGCTCTTCACCTTACTGGACCTCATGCAGTTGCCCTCAGCCTGTTGACCCAGCCTGTCAAGACGTCTCTGTAGAGAGAGATCAAGATGTGATCTCATACTTGGTAAAATATGGGAGAACAACAACATTTCTTGGGTTTGCTGCCATGAAATACATCTCACTGATGACTTTCTTGCCATTTCCTAATTGTGCTGAGTAGCAGAGCGGCCAGTTTGTGGGAACAGTTGCTCACACATAATTTCAGAGGCTCGGGCACTACCTGTCAAAAGAACATTTCTGGCAGTCAGAGACAGCTCCCTACCCCAGGCAGAAGGGCTCACCTTGCCTTCACAAGGATGGCCAAGATAGCCGCAGCATAAACAAACACATTTAGGACCCTCTCTGAGCTCTCAGCAGCTTTCTTACTCTCACCCTGTGAAAGGATTTTCCCAATGTCCTACTGCTAGCACAAAGCTGGCTGAAAAACAACCTACTGTGCACTCACAAGCTTTTGTAAAGGAACAGTTTCCCATGAACAAAACTGCTGGCTGGGACTATTTATACTTGCAATGGTCCACTTCACAGGATCAAGGGCTTTTAACTGTTGCTGTGAAGAGCATCTATTCCATGGAAAACCTCCCAGAAGGAACCTGATATTTGATATAATTTCTTATAGATATCTCAATACTCCCTTCTGTATACCCTGCCAAAATATTTGCAACCAAGTGCATTTGACTGAAAACTTGGCATAGGACTTCCATTAATTATTTTCAATTCATGGAATAGGTAGATTAGTCAGGGAAAAAGCACAATATGTATGGGCAAGTCAGTGAGCCAATCACTGGCAGATGCCTTGCCTCAGAATTAAAGTATTTTGACCTTCCAGGGCAGATAGTTTAAGGAAAATGGAAGTTTAACAAAAATGCCTCAATTGTTAAGATGCTGAAATCAATACACCACACGTGAAGGGCTCTTTCACAAATGAAGACACTCTCAGCACAGTGAAATGACAAGCTTCTAATACAGACAACAGTATTTGGCTACTGCAAATAAAGGCAAAATGAGTACTTTCACATTAGATTGCACGGGTAAAGTGAAATTCAGGGTGTTCCTCCAAATCTGCAAAGAAAATCAGAGGGAGAGGCTGCAAGGAAAGGCCTGGAAAAGACATCTCTTTATCTTTAATCATCCTGGATCTGCCTGGCCTCTGCTCGCCTCAAGGACAGACATTTGCTGAGGGAAACTGGCAGGGAAGATCATTTCACCAGACCTTTGGATCTGACAATGTTACAAGAGGGCAAATACTACCTAACACCCATGTTAGTTCAAAATAAAATCCTTCCCACTGCTTAAACACACGTTGCATTTTCTAACAGGTGAAGAAATTCTTTCTTTCATCCTAGATTTGCTCCACTCACAGCCAGAGCGAGCGCTGACACTCTCAAAGTGCTTGTGACACAGGCACAGCTCTGCTGTGGCTCGTTAGCATTCCCACATTTGCAGATTGATCTGTTTGCTCCTAGCGCTGCTCAGCTCATGCCACAGCTGTATTTCACTCGGTGCTGCGGTGGTAAAACTGCTGCTACAGCCATGATATGCACTTCGACTTATGAAGGCAAGATTGTAGAGCACAGTCATATTTTATAGCACAGCAGTTAAAACAGCTGGGAAATTCAGAAACCTGATAATGGGACTGTCAAACGCTTTTCCACATTTCCCAATTTCCATTCCTCTAATGAAAAATATTCCCTCTGCCTTCACATCACACCTCCTATTCTTTTATCACTTTCCATAAATCACTCTTCCACTCTCTGGATGGATCAAACTTTTTTTGTCTAAGTACCTGAAAGCCTGTCATGACCATCTAGCGTAGAAATGACAAGCACAAACGCAGCCCAGGACATAGCATAGACTGTCACACACTCAGCCGTAAGGCCCCTTCCATCCCAGGCTATTACATGATCTATGGTCCTCTTGGATTTGTTTCAGTCTTCAGGGAACCTGACAGAAAATTTGCTTTTAAAAAATATTAAAACAAGCAGCTTGTTAGGAAATATTAATCAACTAATTTTAATCATATCGCTGGCAAAATATTCACACTGCCTTTTAAATGATGGAAAATCACCTTCAACTGGTCTACCTTCAACAGCTGAAAAATAGTATTATATCAAAATACTTTATAAAGCAAGAGTCAGAGTAACTAGATGCTATTCTAGTTTATGTCAAAATAGCTCAAAACAATAAACTAAATCGTAAGATATTGCTCAGCACACAGGCTTGCAAAGCTATTTCACTGTACACTAGTGGATTCTTACAAACTTAGACATTCTTTTCAAGGAGAAAATTCCCAGAGATTTTTAGATCATGTTGGATAGAAACAAGTGCAGCTTATATAAATACTTTGGCAATTCTGATAGCCAAATAATCTTTCCTCAATTACTCTTCTTTTTATTGTTATTTTTTAAAATAATCACTTACTTTATTTTAGCTGTTTTTCTACTCCTATAATAGGAGGGTTAGACTCTCCATCACATAAAGGATGTTATGTAACACTTCCATGATGTCAAGTAGACTCAATGGATGTAAACATCCTTTAAAGAGGCCTCCCTGGTTGGCTTAAATCTCTGTAAAGCAAAATACAAGTCCCATTCTAACTGCAGTACAAAGGGAAATTTGGATGTGATTGAGATCATCTGACTACAGATGCCAGAACAGTTGTATTATATAATGCATGTGAGCACAGCTGCTTCCTCGTCACAAGACCCGAGACAAATACACCACACTCTGAAGGGCAGAGCTGCCTTCCCTCCTGCCTCCTAATAAACCCCCCTGCACGGGGTACTTTCCATGGGCCATCACAGCACAGAAACTGTCCCAAGTACAAGACACAAGGAATTGGTACCAAACCATCCCTCCCTGAATGTTATTTTCCACGGGCAGCAGGAAGGACATTCCCTCTGTTCCTTGAGGCACTTTGATGTGGAATAACACATTTCTCCAGGAGCTAACAGGGTGCAGCCAGTCAGACCCTGGTTTGGCAAACCCTGGGGTGCCATTTTCCAGGCACTCCTGTGCAATGAGTCTGCAGGAAAGCTCTCATTCACACACGGGGAGAAAGCCATCTCTAATCTACTTTTGACCAGGGAACACCATATTATGTGAGCTCTGCAATCTGGTCAAGACCATCAGGATGATATCAAAACCTACCCAAACACACTAAAATTTCAGTATTACTGGGTACACATGACATACACAGTTTGATCAGCATCAAATTTCTAAGAGTGTGAAGTACCTAGACAGGTTCCTAGAAGGAACCACATTTTAAGCAAGATTTTACTAACTTTCAACATGTGATCACTTTAATCCTGTTGTGTTTCACAGGTTTCCATTTTGAAACCTACTTCAATATTTTGCTTTTCAGAATACACATGAAAGGGAAGAAATGTTCCACTAATCAAGATTTTATTATTTGATTTGAAAATTACGGTGTGACAACTACACTTTTAAACCAAGTTTTCCAGTAATTCTCACAGAATTTTGCTTTCTGTGTGAATATTCTCCAGTTCATACCATGATCATCTTCCACACAACAAGTGCTTGTAGGGGCGAACACAAAAGGTCTCTGTGTCCAAAGCTGAGAGAGTGAATGGCAACACAACTCCTTCAGCCTTTGGGGTGCTCAGCAAACTGAAAAGAGTGAAGAAAATTGGCTGGTTCTAGCACAAATCAGCTGTTAGTACTGAACTAAAACTGATTCTCTTGACTGAAGGCTGGACAACACACAGTGACAGTGAGGAGAGAAGAAGAAAGGTAGATTTCAAAGACAACCTCTGCTGTCAGAAATCAGAGGCTTTGTTCAGAGACGGGGGAATCTGAGAGAGCAAAGGTGGGTCAGTGATGTATGAAAGAAAAAGGGTTTGGCAGGGGCTTCATTTCATTCTCACGCAAGCCTAGAAACGCTTAAATTTATTTTTTTTT